>JABUQX010068872.1:5000-20000 GCA_015478945.1 Trachelipus rathkii
ATTAAACTGAAAACTTCATAGCTTCAAGCAAGCCTCTTGCGTTATTTTCTGTATTTCCATCAAATTGTTTTGGATTATCAAGGAATAAAATTAAAAAGATTAAGAATATATTCTATAGTTTCTTTTACTCTTTCAACGAGTCGTGATAAATAATTACACTGACTTTTAGTAAATTTTATAATATATATATATATTATATATATATAATATATAATATATATATATATATATATATAATATATATATATATATATATATATATATATATATATATATACTAGTATATACTATTATACTCTATACATACGATTATCCCTGCACATCCAGATTAAATAACGTGAGTGAGTAGTATTAATATATAAACATAACGCTTAGGAGTGAGCGTACGCCGCGACTCTATCATAACACTATCTAATACTTTAGAACTGATCTCAACGGAATGTCGTGGGATTACGCAAGTGACTATTCTTTATCCGTGAGAATATACTGTCAGCTCACTTCTCACATCAATCTATAGGCTATTCTCTCAGATATATATAAATATATACAACTCGCGAATTATGCATACATAACTATCAACAGCGTCATACGTTTGTGAAAGAGAGAGAGTACATGCGAGCGTGATAATATATATAATCGAGTATCTCCACTCACACTCCACTACAAGCGAGTTTTTCTCGCCTTGCTAAAAGCAGAAAAATAACTCTGGTTTAAAGGCATAAATATAAAAAAAAAGTAAGTAATTAGCCCGTATTTAGTCATGCGATAAGGCCTATTATTGAATAAAATTGTTTTCCCATTCGATAAGCAATTGTCATTCTCATTTGCATTGCATTTTTGGCCATATTTACTAATAGAATAAGGGCTTTTTCTTTTAGAAGCGGATTTTTTTTCTGAAGTCCTTGCATTCAAAGGCATATAAAATTTACTATTATAAAATATTTATAATATTTAATATTAGGCCTATATTATTTTCATCCTACCAAAGTAAACATGATGTAATTATTGTTTTACTTAATGTACGTACGCATTCATTGCATGCCTTTTGCATTCATGAGAAAAACGCCACTGATATATATACATATATATAACGTATAATATATATAGTATATATATATTATAGTATATATATATATATTATAATATACTTATAAATAGTTTAGTTATATTATAATATATAATATAACTATATATATACATATTATATATATATAATAATATATTATATATATGAGTATATTATATATACTACATATATATATATAATATAGGTATATATAGACTATATATATACTATATATAGATATATATATATATATATACTATATAACTATATATATATTATAGATTTTAATACTATACTAGTATACTATATATTATAATTATAATACTATATATATATTATAGTACTTGCTAAGGAAAATGCGCGACTGAATTACTGATTCAACTAGGCTGATTATTACTTTTAATATACAGGCACGAATAATCGGTTATATGTTATAAACAATATTTTATAATTGCTTTTGTCAAGCAAGCGTGTGAAGAATATTTGTTACTAGTAGAGAATACTATAAAAAACCTTAACGGACCGTGAATAGACAATCGACCAGACAACTAACTCACTCCTTCTACGATAGTATCTCGCAGCGCGCTTCGCCTTCTACAACAAATAGCAGTAATCCCATAAACCCACAGTCGTGCCACGCATACCAACAACTAAAAGCAAACTTCATCATCCACATTTTCAATCAAGAATCGGATCCTACCTCGGGCGAGCCTTCCAACAGAGAGTTGGACGCCATTGCCTCGGTCACTCTACGCCGCAGCAATGCCAGGGTTCTGCAGACCGAGACAACGGTGTTAGAGATCAGCCCTCCGACAGCGTCTCTACGCAGCCAACCTATCCAGTATTTGGTTACAAGTTGATATAATACAAGATGAAGCTATGTTTAAAGACCAGTACCAATTAAATGAATTTAATTTTTAAGATGTGTCTAAGCTTTAGAATTCACCATACCAATACAGGAAATAAATAATAAAAAAGGAAAAAAGTTCTGCATACCTTATAGATGCTAACATTCAATACATTAAGTTCTTGGTTTATAGGGAGTGCTAAGTACCATTAGAATGAAGCAAGACTCTTCTGGCGATTTGATTCCAAGCTTACGACTTGCAGGAAAAAAATAAATTCAACTCCATAAATCATTGTGAAGCGAATATTAATGTGGAACCAGGAAGAGAGATGCAATTTCTCAGTGATTGTCCCCACATTCATATTAAATATAAGATTTAATTTTATCAAAAGTAGTGACAAGAGTCAGACCTGACGTAACCTCAGGGAATTATACTATTTAACAGTAGTTGAAGGACTTAAATCATCAACAGAGAAAAAAAAATTTGCAACATACTTGCGAAAACAATATTTGAATTTCACAATATTAATCTATAATTTTAATGTAAATTTTTAATTTTTCTTTAAAAATTTCTTGGGTTTTCTTCTTTTTTCCCAAATTTCTCGTAGCTTAAAAGCTTTGAAAGTCATTAATTACTCTATAAAATTGAATGATGGATATGCAGCTAAACTGTTTTAGTTTGTTAATTTTTATATTTTTTTTGAGTGGATGAGACTAATTGACCTCAAAATGTCAAAAATAAATGAACTGCATGTATCAAACTGAATGTGATCATCCCAAGAAATGTTAAATTATGAATTATTTTACCAAAAGCAATGGAAAAGTGGTAACTTTAATAAAATTAATAACATAATTAAAGAACTTCAAATCTTCAATTGAGAAAAAATTTACCTTATAATTAATTTTGGTGTTTTAATATTTAAAATTTAAAATCTTAACTGGTTCCTAGATTCTTTAAAAATGAAATTCAGAGAACAGATATGGGAGACAAAATGCATGAAGAGGCCCACCATTAGAAATTCTTAAAGATGCATCAAAAACTTTGGAGACTCCACAGAGGCCCATTTAAACAGGTCCTTCAAGCACCAATTTGTCAAGGTAAACGTGATCAAGCGAAGATCACTAGCATCTGAACACTAAGACCAGATCCTTCCTGCCACCACTTTGCCTCACCTAACATGTAACCTTACTCTGACCTCTCTCGAGACATCTCGTGACCCTAACTATTATCATTATGGGAAAAGTCCAGTGCTAAAAAAGAATACATCCACAAGGTCCTGATATTTATAAGGAGAGGACACGCATTCATACACCAATATCGAAACAACCAAATAATATTCTATTTTGTGTACAGCAGAAGTGGCAAGAAGTTATTTAAATTTACAACTACTACCAATAATAATAATAGTATTTGATAAAATTCAAAACAAAACTTTTCTTCTTTTGAGTTGTTTGAGTTAGCTAGCTTCGAAATATTTCAGTGTACTAGATTTTCCAGTGGAAAGTCAGAGGGTATTTATTATAGGCAATTAACTATATGTGAGCACCAAGAAATATATTATGTCATGAAAATGTACAAATTTGATGTCCTAACATTACAATTTAAGATTGTTGAAATTTGACAACTCCTCTTAAAGTTAAAATTAAGGTTTTAATATTTTATTTTTTATTGAATAGACTAAAGCAAAAGAAATTTTTTTCCTTTATCAACCCACGAAAAAGTTTTTATTGGTATTGCGTTTTAATAAAAAGCTATTCTTTATTTTTTAATATAAAATATTTTCACGTACCTTTGATTTAATAAACAAGACTTAATAGTCAATCAGACAGCCTAATAGTAAAGTCAATAAAAATTTATGCAAAATTTTCTGTAAAACAATCAAAATATTAGTCAACTTCATTCCCTGTCTACTCTAACTGATGAATCTTTTGTCAGGGATGAGATAACTTTGATGTAAATAAACAAGAATGGGCAATATGAAAAACTCTGAATCAAATTCAAGAAACCACAATAAACGGCATACTAATTGATTATTCAACAATAATTTAATATATGTTTAATAAGAGAGTTAAAGGATTTTACTGATATTGATCTGACTCAGTTATATATATATATATACTATATGATTTATTCACAACATAATTTATACAAGGAAGCGTTCTCTCGCCGTTACTTTTCATAATATATATATATATATATATTATAATTAATTAATATATATATATATATATATATTATATTAATATTATATATATTAATATAATATATATTATATATATATTATATATATAATTATATAATATATAATATATATATATATTATATATATATATTAATATATATATAATATATATATATATATTAATTAATTATATATATATATATATATATATATATATTATATATATTGGATGAGTATATAAGAAGGTAATTGAAACGTATATAACTTATAATATTTTATGCGTCTATTAAGAAGGCTTATATGGGTACTACTATACTTAATTTCACACCTATCTAAGTCATATAAGGCTTACTATTATTTAAGTTATGATCAGATTTACTGGATATTGAATTTTTGCCTGATATATAATGGATGTATTGGATAACGAAAATCACTTGGCAGGATGCTGAATAACATTGGAATATTATTAACCTATTATTATATTATATAAATTTTATCTTATTTATATCTATTCTCATCTCTACGCTATAATTTATTTATATAATTATTATTAATTTAATTTATAATTTATTTATATAATTATTATTAAATATTATTAAATTGAAATTATATCCTTATGAAACATAATATTGGTTTATTTTCAACCCACCTTTATAGGCATAAGGAGAGTCGTATTTATATAAAGGCTTATTTAATTAACATAGTATATTAATATTAATATATAAAAATTGGTACTGAGAGAGTATAGTATATCAGGATGAGCTACTAGGAGTAGGGTTCAACAGTCCCTCCTTGAAATAAATTTTAGCGCATACATATTCAAATTATTTGATTCCTAATAAAGTTCTCTAAACTATATATTTATATAGACCCGATTTCCACAAAATATTAATAACAAAAATTAAATTTAAATAAATAAATAAAGATATAAAAATAAATAGCATAAAATAATAACAACTAACAACAGTACAACACACTTAATAGATCAATGCAAACGCCGGGATAATCGAAAGACAATATAGCAAAATATATAAAAATACATATATATACAATATATATTATATAGAGAAATATCTTCTCATATTCTTGTACTTAACAGTATTATCTATTATGTTATGCCTTACAGAATTATATTAATTATTCAAAACTGTGGAATTTTATAGAGTAAGAAAAAAAGCAGTCTACTTATTATGCAATAATCACGTAATCGATAAGATATTATGCTAAGTGATAATAAATACTATTATTTATATCCTATAATTACAGATATATATTTGCAAAAATATTATCGTTTCATTATAGATACATAATGTAGGATTATTAATTAGTTTTAAAATAAAAAGTTGCTCATAATTATTATTTAGTGCATAACGCGAATAGTCAAGCTTAATTGATTAGATATATATATATATAAATATCACGAGTATATATTAATAATAATATAATATAATAATTAAATAATAATAAATAATTAAATAATATAATAATAATAATAATAATAATATATATAATAATAATAATATTAAATTGTTAATCAATGAAAATGTAAAGGTTAAATTTTATTATATTTAATAGGGAAATTGAGTAGGTGTCTAGTTGTGAGGTCCGTAAACCGATTTCGCTTAGGTTATCAAGTGGCTGTTATCCTCAATGTTCACATGTTATAAAAATATTTAGTAACCATGGGGATTTAGACTTAAATGTAAGGATTTTACCAAGTTTGCAGATGATAGCAAAATATTGAGGCTACCTTATCAATAAGGAATAATGAATAGGATATATTGTTAATAAGATTTTTTAAAAGATATAAGGAGGAAGCTGTAATTACGAGTTTAGATGGACACTTTTCCTTTAAAAGAAAGGTAGTTACAAGAAATGGTCATAATATCGGACAATCGAGAGGATATCAATTTCCTTCTTCAAGCACCAATTGTCTCTTTTCCATTGTCCTCATTCAATGTGTCTACGTGTTAATAATTCATAAACTCTCTTCTTTTCTCATACACCAATAGAAAAGATCGGCAAAAAGTTTCCACAAAGTTGCTTTTTATTTATATCAATGGTTATCGATTCTTGAGTGCATTATTTTTCGTATAGGCCCATTTTTTTTTAATTTGACTTAGTATGTATCTATATATACTGAGTTCCTTTAAGCTCGTTGATGCAACAAGAACGTTGCAGGGACAGTGTACGCGGACGTGATCACTGACGCACACGTCCGTTAATTTTTCCTGTTTCCAGCCTAGAACACTCGTGAGTGCAGGGCACTCACGTAGAGACGCACTCGAGAACTACTTGTCTTCAAATGTGTCTTTCTTAGACAATGAGAAGTTGTCCGCTCTTGAGCGCTCATCTTCGGACTTTTACGTACACTAACTGAGACACAAAATTATAACTATAACCACTCCTCATAGCTGAGCGTTAGAGAGCCTCAATTGTGTTCTGCACCTCTCTCTGCCTTGAATATATATTATGAAAAAACAAATCGATTAGAGCATGATCTATTTGTTCGTTGTGTTGCTAATTCGATATAATACCTCTCAATTAAGAACAAGTGCAAATCTCTTTATACGAGGAGAAGTTCCATATATACTACACCTCCGCGTCATCACTATTATATTCTCTATATATGTTCTTCAAAATTAACTAAGCACTTTCCACTCCTCATCAGTGTTGGTAAAGCTACTTACACTAATGTCCAACCTATTCCGTAAAAAAGGAAGGGAGTCTAGAGAGTATCTTCACTTATTATTCTATAACTTATTCTACCATACTGGTAGCTTCATCACATTTTGTTATTGTGATATTTATTATAAAGATCTTTGAGAAACCCATTACTCTAAATTCATCCGTTTACTTAGAATACATCTTAGGAAACTCACTATCACCGATCTAGCCAGTTTAATCGAGGCTATTCTCGTTGCTAATTAGCCGAAGTCCACTACTGGCGATTACATTCTACTATCTAACCGAATTTAATGGTTTTCGCTCATATTAGTGAACTAGGGAGATACTTGGAGGTATGGTGCTAGCTTTGAAAATATATCTCAAAAAGCTATTTATAGACCGTAGATTAATGGCAAACTTACGTCCCACTTAGCTCTTCCAAGCATCTCTCATCCTTTGGGTTTCCTCCTTCTCTTTGCTTACTTATATCTAGCTTTTCTTTCAATCGCTCAATATCGGCTGTTGTTGATGGGCGACTTCTTCTCTTCTGTAGTATACAATGTACTAATAGTAAAGGTCTTGTTTCTCTGGACAAGAGATATCTATGTCTTAATACATCATAACATAAATATTTGCGTTACTTGGTAAATTAATGATCTTGCGCACACTAAGACAAGGCTTCGCTAACTCTATTATGGACGAGCGCACCCCCGTTGATTTCAACAAGTGAGCTCTCGTTCTGAGCAGCTTCACACAAACACTTTTAAGCAACTCGAAAGGTCACAAGTCGAGCTACTACCACCTGATAGTCAAACTTTTACTTTAGCAGGAATTGCCTTCACTATCGTCTTAATCTTCCGATTTTATTCTCGCTGATGGGTTAGAAATACCTTTGTGAAATTCAAAGTCTTTAAAAACACTCAACTTTTAAAATTCATCTTTCACTCAAAATACCTTTAATCCCTAAAATTCCAGTCTCTTTCACTCTGTATCTCTCAGGTGTATCTGATATCGACTCTACCTGTATGACATAATATAAAACATCTTTTAGGCCTTTAAATAACTAAATAACAAATAAAAATGTCTTTAGTATGATAACCTCACATCAACTAAACGGTTGCCTAGGTATATATTTGCGGTATCCATATTCAAAAGAAATTGGTAAAAGTATCAGTTTAGACTGGATAAACTTATTCCTTCTTTATTCTTTATCATGATATTTGCTCCACTATATACAAAGGTCTCAAATCCGCCCATGTATATGGAGTACTTAGCTCATCATATCTAGGGGGTGAGGCATTCACTTTTGAGTTTCACTACCGGCTTTTGGTAAACATGGAGTCGAGTCAACGGCTAAAAAATAAGGTCACTTATAACTGTTCTGTAGTACTTTTCACCAGTTTATCATACTGACACCTTACTATCTTATGCGAGGCATGTATATGGTTAATTTAAATAGCATTTATCTCTAAATCCTATATATGAGAATAACCCTATCGTCTCTTACCGCAGCGGCACGATTGCTCGAGGGCAAACTTACTCACTTACACGTGTCCGAGCGGTACACTGTATAGTGGTGAAGCTGTATAACGTACCAGCCTTTCGAGAGGCACAGATAGGTGCGTATAAAGTCAGAGCTAGCAACAGAAGAGTATTGTGTTTGACGAATTAAAAGTTACTCACAGCAGGCCTACGCTCTTGCTCGCGTGTTGATCTCTCTCTTCCGAGCATCCGCTCTCGTTTATATATATGGAATTCTCTCTATTTGTATTTTCTACTCGAATTTAATTCTCCTCACTTAAAGCCTGCGTCTGTGCTCAATATAAGGACGTGTGGAGAGTTAAGAGCGCTAGCAGTTTTGTGGTCACACGTTTCTAGGAGAGTAACTTCTACAACCCCTCCCTTGATTTAGGGCGACAGTGCATTAACTACGTGTAGAAGCTCGGTTGGTGACAACGTAACGGAAAGAATAATAACTCAATGAGAGCCTGTGTTGTAATGGGTCAGTACTCTAAGTTGGCAAGATGGGAAAATTTGACATCTCCTACTCTCCCCGCATCCAAATTAACATACAGATAATCCCCCATGATAAACTCGATAAATATATTCAACATTACCGGCCCACTTCCGCAATTGGCATCATTATATTGTCGCGACACCTTTCTATCTCAATAACCATTACAATTTTGACTCTTTTCAAACTTAATTTAACCTTTATTGACTTCTAGTACTCACACACACAAAACTACCATAGCTCTTCTACCACAACTCACTCATCAGGATTGCAAATCCTTCTATTCCCCCTCTCATTCCTTTCCCCAGCAACACAAACACATTCACACCACACTCCAACATTCATTTTTACCTTTTCCTTTCATCTTTTGTTTCAGTCACAGAAGCGTGCAAATCAAATTTGCCCCTTTCAAATACATCCATTACACCGCTCTCTCTCTAACCATTTATCTCTGACATTTCATATACAGATACGATTCATTCATTTTCGCCGAAGGATATGAGGGAGTCTTACTCGCGATCACGAACTTCTCCGAGGCATCCATTAGCATTTCCTTGCCAAAAGATAAGTGGGTAGAGGCAGCCAACCTAACTAACCAACCGTCCCTTAGTCACCTTCAACGACACGCAGGACGCAGGACATACGAGGTGGGCAATTTTTTCTCCCTAACGTATGGATATAAAGGATAGGGATGTCTGTAAGATGTTGTAAATAGAAGAGGGGTGTGGATATAAGTATGGTGTATATGATATGGTTTTGTCTGGAAGATAAGTGTGGATATGAACGCATAACAGAAAGCGATCCATTAGGCACGGGAATGTCATACATACCATAAGCAAAATGGGCATATATATATATATATAATATATATATAATATAAATATATATAATATATATTATATATATTAAATATATATATATATTATATATTTATAATATATATATATAATTAATAATTATTATTATTATTATTATTATTATTATTATTATTATTATTAAATTATTATATTGAGTTAAGGGGAATCAAAATTCTATAATATTTGTTCAATTAATCGCAAAATAATCGGCGAAATTTGCCGATGACAAAGACAAATTGAAAAAAAAATATGCCGATTTTTGCCGAATGATCGATGACGATAATCGTCCAATCACTAATATATATATATATATATATATATATATATATATATATATATATATAATATATACATATATATATATATATATATTATATATATATATATATATGTATATATTATATATATATATATATACTAATATATTTTATATATATTAATATATATATATATATATACACAAAATATATATATATATATATATATATATATATATATATATAATGGATCTCGGGGTCGTAGCCTGCTGTGATGGTGGACACAAAATCTCAAGGTGATCCATTTCTCATAGGAGAAGGGTGGGTACTAGAAGTATATATATAATAATATAATAAATTATATATATATATATATAAATTTATATATACTACTGTTATATATATATATATGTATCTTATATATATATTATATATATATATACTATATATAAAACAAATACTAAAATATATATTTATTATTATATATACTATATATATATATATATATATATATATATATATATATATATTAGGGATGTACCGATACCAGAAAAGAGGCCGATACCGATACTCTATTTTTTTAGGTGCCGATACCGATACCGATACCGATACTTTAATCAATATAATAAATACACAGAAATAAAATAGAACATTTGTGTACTGCTAAGCAACTCAAGATTGCATTCATTGTACAACCAATACTTAAGTCCATCTTATTATTTCATATTTGGTTGTGCCCAAGTATATTTATTTTATAAATTAAAATATTATCTTTAAGGAATAATAAATGCAAATATAATATTAATAACTTTTTTATATTTGTGTTTATTCAAAAAATATTCCATTTTCATTTTCCAGTAAGTATTAACAAAGTTTAGCTACTATCTTTTATGTTATAACATGATTACAATTTACAAGAAGATTCTTTAACTAGCTACAATATAAAGAATAAAAATAATGAAAGAAGAGACCTCAATTAATCAGCTGAAAAGATAAAATAAAAAAACGCTATTATTCAAACATGACATAATAATATACTCCTTTAAGATAAAGATAGATATCATTCAATACTCAAATTCAAAAATTCACAAATTGTGATGCAAAAACATTCTTTCACTAGTATCTGGAGAGAGCCTGTTCCTTTTTGGGGTGTTTACATTCCTACCTACACTATAAATACGCTCGCTCTCGACTGATGAAAGAGGTGCAGATAATTATTTACTTGCAAGCACTGATAAATAATAATGAAAACCTTGGCCCATTTTCATGCCACCTCATGAAAGGATTCTCTTCTGTAGGCAGCATCTCCATGTTTTCGTAGAGCCTCATCTCCTCTTTCACAGATTGCAAATTTGAATTATCTTTGCTCCTTGATGACTGTCTCTTCAGTTTTTACGATGAGGTTCCTTGGTGTGATTTCTTTGAAGGTGAATGAGATGTCAGATGTCAATGCAATTTCGGCCATGAACTTATCAAAGTCTAACATATCCAAATCCTCATCTTCAGTAGGTTTATTTGCTGAAAAGCCACCATCGTCCCTATCAGTGCTGTTGCCAGGGGTTGCAGATAAGGCGGCTTCCACTTCTGTGAATCTTTTTTTTTTTTTTTTTTTTTTTTGTCAAGCGAGCAAGCTCCTCGGTTATGCTATTTAAATTCATTCTAGAAGTGGTTAATGAAGCTAGCTTAATGAATTCCTTATTAGAACCTTCTATTTATTTATTTTTACAGTTGTCACCCCCGCTCACGGGCAGAACCCCTATTTAAGGAGGGGATGTTGCACGCTAAAAAATTCCATACTAACAGCAAAATTACGCAGATGAGCACAGAAGCAGGCTTTAAAGTGAGGGAGATTAAATTGAGTAGGAAACACAGATGATGGAAGAGAATTCCACAGAACAGAGGTGGCAGGAAAGAAAGAAGCACAGCAGCGAACTAGTCTGGAGTTACTAATATCAACACAAAACTCATGTGCCGGCACAGCACCCCTTGTGCTACGAGGGCGTCGTAAAGGTGGTGGTACGCGAGTGGAAAGTTCCCTCTAGCACTTGCCGCTACAGTACCTATAGAAAAGGGATAAAGCACCAACATCGCGCAGCAAAAATATGAGGGGTCAAGTGAACTAGAAAGTAGGACAGTTTATAAGTCTTTTGGCCTTTGATTCGACCCTATCCAAAAGGACCGGGTGAAACCAGAGCCCCCCCAGATATGAGAGCAGTACTCCATACAAGGGCGGATGAGACCCTTGTATAGCTGGAGTAACTGAGAAGAGGAAAAAAGTCTCCGCAGTCTATAACAGAACTCTCTCGTTTCTTTGAGGCCGCCCTAGCAATCATTGTGATTTGAGGTTTTCAATACATTTTTTTTGTTTATGTTAAGGTCAAGGATGTTTATATTGTCAGGAGAGACGAGAGAACCGTCAAAAGAGATAGGAAAGTTAGGTGTCTTAGAGAGGGAGATTTGTAGAAGTTGGATTTTTAAAGAATTAAATTTTCACAAGCTTGAGACGGCCCAACCCTGGAAATTCTATCCAGATCAGCGAGAATAGGCTTTGGTACTCAGCAATTATGGGATGAGAAAACCGGGTGCTTTAAAAACTACGCTTGAAGCGTTCTTTTTTGGGGACGGTGGGATGGCTAGTGGATAAAGCGCCGGTTACTGTTAACTCAGCAACGCGGAGTTCCAGTGTTCGAATCCCGCTGATGAAGGGTAAAATCTTCTGTGACTCATTTAAAATGAGTTCTGTTCTTTCTTGAAGTAAAAGAGGGAGCAGAAATTGAAATGAGTTGAAGAATGAAGGGTCGAGTCATCGGCCAATTTTAGTGAATAGAGTTAGATGTGTAGGTGAGTGAGAAGTTCATTGATGAAAAGCAGGAATAATGTAGGAGATTAAAACAGAACCCCTTGAGGAACACCAACTAATTGACAGAAAAAGAAGTCGCTCCTCTCCATCAACAACAGCCGACATTGTATATATATATATATATAATATATATATATTACTATAGTATATATATATTTACTTTTATATATAAACTAATATATATAAAGAAAGAAAGCTAGACATAAGTAAGCAAAAGAGAAAGAAAAGGAAAACCCAAAAGGAAGGGCATGCTTTGGAGAGGCAGTGAGCGCGTTGCCATAGACCGGTCATATGCTTTGGATATGTCAAGCGCATCACCACACAAGTCTTCCGTAGTTCCTAAGGGCGGAAAACCATAAATCTGTTAAATAGGAAAGTATATTGCCAGTGGACCTCGAGCGCCGAAAGCCGTACTGAAGCCAATCCGGAAAAGAAAGGGAATGAAGATCCAGAAATTTGATTAGCAAGTGAAGGTTGGAAAGGGTTTCAAAAAGATGTCTTAGAAAGAATAACAGTTCGAGCTAAATGGCGATAGTTTCTTAGAAGGATCAGAGCAGCATCTTTTTTTTCGGAATAGGTGGGACATATGCGCGCTTCCAACACTAAGGGAATTGCTAGTATTAAGGCATGAGAATATAGTCGAACTAGGGGCGGGGTCAGCATAGAAGCACACTTCTCAAAACTGGGAGAGGAATGCCATCCGGGGGCCACCCGCCTTCCAAACGTTCAATAGATTTCAAGGAGCCCATGCAACACCGATCAATGAAATTTACAGGTAAAGGCATAGGACACCTGAAGAGGAGAAGGAGGGGAAGCAGGAATGACCAGAATCGTCCAGGGTTTGAGGTTAAAGAAAAATAGGAGGCCAAAGAGATGATTGGCCTTCTCCCAGTTGGAGTATTAACAACATATCATCAAGAAGCGAATCAAGAGGAGGAAAAGGATGATTTAATCAGAATTGTTTAGAGTGTTTTTCGCAAGAGGCCAAAGAGATTTGTCAGTTAGGAGAAGCCAAAGGAGGTCAGCGCACTTTCGTTTAATTAAAGTCCGCTTTGCTCGTCGAAGAGCATCCCTGCAACGATTTCTAGCTGAATGAAAATTGGCAAGAGTGAAAGGGGAACCGGGAAATTTTTCCACCCCGATAGCGCACTGTCTCCTTGAGCCTGAATGGCCAGAGAACAAAGCACGATCAACCATGGATTTTTGAGGAGAAAAAGATTTAGTCCAAGAAGGGAAAAAAAATGAAAACCCCCTAATCATGCCTTCACAATTTACAGTTTTCCCACTTTTTTCAGCTGAAGGCCGTCTTTCAAAGAGTCAAAGCCACTCCAATTATAGTTAGCGTAAGAGCAACGCAATGCCCCCAATCGGCCCTATCAAAGTGCCAGAAAAACCGCATAGGGCAGAATGGAGATGTTGGAGAAAAAGTATTAAAATTAAGGATATAAAGGTTGTGGTCAGATTTACCGATAGGAGCGAAGTGGTGTATTTATTGATCAGAAGGACTAGTGCGGTGAAACATAGGTCAATTGTGTTCAAGAATCAGTTGGGACGAAATCCGAAATGGTATGTGCAGGGTTCTTTAAATTATGTTACCTCCCAATCGTTGAGAATACTGAATGGTTTTCGGCTTCCTCCCAACCTAAATCAGTATGAGGAGGAACCCAACAATTCAATGTTTTGTGTACATTGAAATCCCCTAAATTAAGGTCCTCAGTATTTTGGATGAGAAGATATAACAGTCTCGCGAGAAGTAGTAAGGTAATCAAAAAAGGCATGAAAATCTGTGCTGTTAAGAGAACAGTTAAATCAGAAGCATAAGATATATTGTAGTAAAGGAAGAAAAAATTTTTAAGCACAGAGAACATCGAAGTTAACACTTAAGATTTCGAGATTCTCGAGACGTGTTTAGGAGTGTTTATGTTTACATAGGCACATCTTCAACCTTTCAGACGGAAATTATGAAATAAGTTATGAGTTGGGTATATTAAACGAGTTGAAGGATGAATTCTTATCCATCTGGGTCTCAGACAAGAGCATAAAATTGGGGGTTAAGTTTAGAGAGGTGGATTCCATGGATGCAGAGCTAGAGTGCAAGCCATTGATGTTAGGTAAAGTCAAAAGAAAAGCCACACGTCTGCAAAATCTTGCTATATCTACACTGCACACGACAAATGCACACACACAAATAAAACAACAAAAAAAAACAGACAAACAAATAGAGACAAAAACTAAAAGAGAAATGAGTA
>JABUQX010068872.1:25000-30000 GCA_015478945.1 Trachelipus rathkii
ACTATAAGATATTTATTCACATAGATAGTAAATATATATAGAGATTATAGTACATTATATATATATATATATATATATATATATATATATATATTATATATATATTATAAAGATAGATATTGAAAGTATGGCTGAGATAGTAGTACGTAATTGTCAGAGTAAAGAGGAATGGGTTATAATTTGGTATTTGGAGTGTTGTGGATAAATCTTTACAACTTGTGTTTTGTAAAATATCGATTTTGCATGCATTTCGCAAAACCACATTTTCTGGTAACTGATATGAAAACAAACCACATTAAACATTTGAACTTAGCATGGAACACTAGAAATGGAAATATAAAATCGATTTATCTTTTATCTAAATATCAATATCTGAGTAGGTTTAGCCCTCATAGCGTGAGACTATTTTACTTTAATATTTTTTATATTTTGTGTAAATGTTGCGGGGCATGAAAGTTATTATACGAATCTGTGTTTTTATTTAAAATTCTAAGTAGTCAGATTTTGAGGGTTCATGTAGCCGACTTCGTATTTCTTCTCCAACCTTGGGACGACACATTCTGTATATAAAGTGTGCGAGACAAAGTAAACACTAAATAAAAAAAAATGTATTAATGGCAGAAGGTGTCGAGAGACACTCCGTAATAATATTCCATCGTATGCCCTTGCTGAGGTTTCTATTTTGATTTTTGGCACTACTCTCTCTCACTTTCTTTTCTTCTCTTCTCGCGCGCGCACGCTCTCTCACTCTATGCCAGTTTTCCATTATCCATAAAGTAATGAGGATGGTTTAGGATCTCTCTCTCTTCACTTACTCATCTTCTCTCTTATCAATATGATTTCCTCGTTCTTTTAAGCAGGAAAGAGTAGAGTACTTACACTATCTTCTATCTCTCTTACTCTCATTTCTATATATTATATATATATATATATTAAACTAATACGCTTTAACATTAGTCTATACTATACTTATATTTATTAATATATATATATATATATTATAATATATGGCAATAATTATATTATATAATAATTATTTATTATACTATATATATTATTTATATATATACAACACCTAGTAATTAATTTCTATTGGTTTATATTATATTTATATCTCATTTCGTTATATTGGATGAATATTCTAAGTTATTCGCAATTGGATCAAATTACAATTCTAAAATTCTGTTTTCTTTTATATAATATATTAATATTAAATATATTAACTGAATATAAATACTTCATGTAGTTATTTATATATTATTATATTCTTTTATATTTATTTATTACATTTTTATATTATATATATATATTATATTATATATCATAATATATCTTACGCCTGGCTACGGTACGATGACCTAGAGCTGTATTGGTACGTAAATCGCCATATAGAGGAAAGGGAGGCCTTAGGCCAACCTGTGACGTTTCCCACCCCTTTTGAGAATAAATAAAAATTTTATTCCCTTAAATGTTAAATATATTAATTTTTATATATAGCTAACACGCAAATTTTATAATAGAATACTTATGGGGACTTTCATTTCAAATTTTATATAATACAAACAATCACACACTCATCATGCAACATAACAATCATCAATCATCAGCATTCATATAAAATGTATTATTTTTTTATTCTGTAAATAAGATAATTTATTTCATCTGATAGCCATGACGAACCTTAGCAACACCTTAAGTAAAAAATATAGTTACCATGTCCATTCTCTTTTTAGGCATTTGTTATAATAAATACAGACTGATTTTAGTTCTTTATATGTGTCTTTTATGATGTACAGAAGGACATTTAAGGACAACTAGCATCATCCCCTCGAAGTTTGCAAATGCACATTATCTATACTAGATTACACAAATCTGTAATGGTTTGCGCATATAATTAATATTCAAAAAAGCGCAAAGCTGGCACTTGCTAAAAAAACATCTATAGAATTTGGTAATTCCTTTTAGTTATTGTTAAGTTTGCTGTTAACTTGGTCCTTTATATATAAAGGGGTCCTTATTTTTGAATGCTGGAATAATTAGGAGCCCCAATTTTTTATATGTATTGGATTATAAGTTTGAAAGATAAAATATCGTACCATAATTAATTTGCTGTTGCAATAAAGTTCATTCACATCAAACCTTTATTAAAAAGAAGAGAATGCTCATTTTGTTGGATGATTTTAAATTATGCAAAATAGATATTTTTCTTTTATTTAGGTTTTATTTGACAAATTTTATATTATTCCATCTTAACTTATAAACCTATGCCTGGCATTTTCTAATTTGGTAAGGGGCAGCAAGCCCGGAGCCCAATATTAAGATCAAGATTGGACCGTCGCACTGATATAATATATTTATTATATATATATATTATATGTAATATATTATTAATATCTATATCTATATATTTTATATATTATTATATATTGATATAATTATATCAGTATATATGCACGCTGTTGGACTTGATATTTTTTTATTAAGAGGAACTAGATATACTGCAATATAGTGCATTCATATATTTAATATATTGACCATATTTTACACAAATTTATAATTATTAGAGACATACACACAATTATATTATTATAGATTATTAACTCAATATAGACAATGGATATTCATCGTTCATCTCACAGATATAACTTTTGCTGAATATTTATCGCATGTCTCTTGAATTCGAAAATTTAAATACAGGAATTAATATCCATTCTGTCTTATAATATCCAGATTGATACCAAATACATTTTTGATCGATTTTTTGTTGAATGTTTATTCTTCATTTAGAACTCAGTTTTATGATAAAGCTCTTCATAAAAATTCACTCGATGTAGAAAAATTCACTTCCGGGATGGGAAACCCATTGTGCACTGTGGACTTGAGAAGTAGGTCTCGCATAAGGGTGGTAGGTGGGACTACCTTGTATTAGTTATTCATAATTAACAATATTGATTATAATCTATTTTATAATTGGCAAAGTTGGGAGCAAATTGTAGATTTTATTATGGACACATTGATGTAATAATCTTGAGTATTGTAGAGTTTGTCTTTGTTAATTTGATGTTTCTTAGCTACATTCTTATTCCAAGGACTCATAATAGTCTTCTAATTTTACATAGTTTTAACATTTATAAGTCATTTACTAAAGGGATTATAGAGGTATAGAGCCTTCACTTTTCAATAGCCCGAGCAATCATATTAATAGAAACGCTACTACATTCTAAAGATAAAGACAAAAAAGCGATTGGCAAATAAGGATAATTATATGCAAATTCAGTATAATAAAATATAAAGTCGAAAGTACGAAGCTACATTGGTCACACAGAATTGGGGAATAAAAGTATATGAATGTGTGATAAAGATCTTATATTTACGCAGAATAAAGTCTGGTATCGAGCAATTTAAAAGAAATTGTTTATGGAATAATTAATATTGTAATTGTGAGAAGAGTCATCTGCAACATTTTATTTTAAAACTGTATTTTTGCAATATTTTTCACCAAGGGAAGAATACATGTAGATAGAAATATGTTAATTTTGAAATCAATCTTATAAAAACTAATATATTATATATATCTTCCACTTAATAATATCTACTTTATTTTTTATATAAATTAAAGTATACCTGTAATTATAGATTTAGTAGGATATAAATAAATAAAGATATTTACAAACTTTAACTTAATAAATAATAAATCATTAATTTATATTTAGTGATATTATATTTTGTACACTTATTGACCAAGATATACCTAAGGGGTATAATTCCGCCAAGAATTCAAAAACATAAGTGATGTATATTGGATACAAGGACATGCGACAACCTATAGATTAAGTTGTAGTGGTTACTTTGTTACTAGAAAAGATATCATAGCGGTCCTAATGTTGTCGCAAGCACTTGTGAATTCAACATCTTCATCTATTACCATCAATAAATGTTAGGTATGGATGTAAACAATATTGTCCTTTTTATTCACAAATTATTTCAACACTATATCACTTTCTACTCAATCAATCTATTCTCTCTTGTCCTAAACATACCTATCTATCAATTTATTTGACCATTCTATACTTCCTAGCACTAACGGTGTTCATGACTAAGTGCTATATCTGACCTTCACACAGACTGAGTGGAATCTTAGGGCTCAACAACGAACTACATCAAAGACATTAAAAAATCTTTGAAAACCAACAAATTCAAAGTAAGACATATATTTTATAATATATTATTATAAAACTATATTACTAGGAAATTATATATTATTATATGTCACTTATACCGCAGTTAATAGCTATTACAATCACAATCTTATATATAGCATTATGATTACTTATATTACAACATATGTACTAGGTAAGTGTATACTTCATCACTCACTATATATTACACTATAATAAATATATATATAATATATATATATATATATATATATATATATATATATATATATTTATAAATTTAATATATAGTATTTTTTAACTTTAACTCTTTCCTATAATTTCATTATTTCTTTTGTTATTTAATCAGTCATCATTTACCCTTATTTTTTCAGATTTAGAGTCTAACCATAATTCTCTCGCTCTATCTTTACTCCAGAGAGGCTTATTTATCCTTAGAGTTGTCAACCCATTGAAACGTGTTCAGTCCCTTCATCATTTGGCAAACCTGATTCCTTTTTCAATTTTGAAAGCTTGAAATGCAACTTCACTCGTCTTTAAGTCATGCTTTGTTGGAGCTAAATTAATTATTATTAAACATTAGCGTGTTTAAAATATCTTTATTAATACAGTATTTTTATTGTTCAATATTGTAAATTACTACTTTTCAGAGTTGCTACAAGTTCTACTTTAACAGAAGTCTGTTCATGTGTAACTCCTTTATAAAACTCTTTTATGGCTTCACTTATATTGCTTCTATTTTACTCATTCATTTAATATTTAGATTTAAGTTGTAACACAATGTTTTAGTGTATTTTTTACTTCATTAATTTTGGTTTAAAT
>JABUQX010068873.1:0-2500 GCA_015478945.1 Trachelipus rathkii
TGGAGCCAGAAAGGCTGGGAGTTAGAATAACCAAGAAAACATAACACTCCCTTCCTCACTCCGCTATTAATATTAAACAATCACTTTCGACTCTTTATAAATTCTTTCATACTCTTAAATTTTCCTTATACATAACTTTTAATTCCACTCAAAAGTCTACCACCAACACCAATATAATGCACAAACAATCTGTCATAATGAGCTTCCCTGCTTAATCTATCATACGGCTGTTGGGCCAATGTATAAAACCTAAATACAATTTATATCTTCCTCACTCTCATTTTCTCTATCATTGTTTCCACTGTAAAGATTTGATCCACACACCCTCCTCTTACCTACTTTTAAACGGCACCATTGTTCTTCACCATTATCCCTTCAGTCACTCGGACCGCACCTTTTCGACCAAAATATCAATCATCCCTACAACACTCAGTAAACTAATTCCCCATAATTCCTACAGTTACCTTTTATTCCCTTTACCTTATTATAAGGCAACTATTACTGCCCTCTACTCCATTCCTCGGATCTACACGCCTGCCATAAACGTTTGTTACACAACTTCCAAATCTAATCAATCAAACCATCTCGCTCCATTCTTGATCATTTCACCAGAATTCCATCCCTGCAGATGCAGATTTACCATTCTTACAACTTTCTCACTATCTGTTACTAATGTCCTTTACCCAAATACCTATTCCTTCTTGCATCTTCAAAACCACACACATTCACCATACCTCCTTCATTACTGCCAATAGTTATGCATTTATTTTTCGATAGTGTTCCCTCCACAGTCCCCTCACATTCATTTCATCAGTTACGAAAGCACCATTCCTTTTCATTATTCCTATAGCAATGCCCTTATTCCTCATTAATTAACCTTTCGCACTTCCTTCCTAAAAAGCTTCCTATTCTCTTGTAAGTTCCCATTTCATCTCCTTCCAAACTGTTTTCATCTACCTTATTTTCCCCTACGTATGCAACTTATAGTCTTCCTTTTTCCCCCTATATATAATTCCAAATATCTTTCTTTTGAAACCTCTTCATCATTTGCTTTTAGCACTTTCAACCACGCCTCATTTTTAATTTTAACCGCTTGCATAACCTCTTCATTCCACCATTCACTGTTGAGATTCTTACTTCCTACTTAGCACATCCACATATTTCTCTTGCACTACTAACAAAGGCTTCCTTTATTTGTGTTCAGATTTGTTCAGTTTTATCATGTTCATATTCAACTGATTTATTTGCAAGAGCCTTTAATAAATACTTTTCCTTACTACTTTTTTTTTGTTTTTTGTTTCAAATGAATTCTCACTCTAATTCTTCCCACTTCCTTACCTTTTTCTTCTTTTCTCCATCCAAGTCCCCACTGACTTAATCTTACAATAAACAGCATAGTAATGATCCGATAAATCCATCCCCAGCCCCCTCACTGATTTTACATCCAACATAACCATATCCTTCTTTACAACACAAAATCAATCATACTTTCCACTTCGATACAATCTCTACTTATACAACTTCATACACATCACCTTTTCTCTTTTTCCTCTTTCTTCCTACAACTCCTGTCACCCCAATATTCCTCTTTGACTTTTCTGATCACCATATCCAACCATTTAGATCGTCCAGCACAATCAATCTTGAAGTTATCCACTCACCCATCCAAAACATCATTCATAACTATCCCAAAAGTCAGCACATGTTATAACCACAC
This sequence comes from Trachelipus rathkii, assembly GCA_015478945.1. Lineage (NCBI taxonomy): Eukaryota > Metazoa > Arthropoda > Malacostraca > Isopoda > Trachelipodidae > Trachelipus > Trachelipus rathkii. The sequence goes on from JABUQX010068873.1 coordinate 1,718, forward strand.
ATAGCTTGACACTATTCAAAACTTAAATTTAGCCATTAGAATTCTAGTATTTACACAAAAAAAATCCATCATAGCTCTTTGCCACATGTCACTCATCAATGCAATTACTCTCCCGCTCTCATTCCTTTCCACTCCAGCACATACATTTCACACCACACCATTCATCTTCAACGTTTCCTTTCATCCTTTTTTCAGTCACAGCGAGCAAATCAAATTTACATTTTCTAAATACATCCATCACTTCTCTCCTTCTCTCCGAAGGGGGAGATCCCTCTGACATTCCATGTTTCCAAACGATTCATACAATTTCGCGGAAAATGCATGGTCACTTACGGCGATCACGACATGTCCGAGTCCAGCAATTGCAAACCTAACTAGAGAGTATGGGGAGTAGGCAGCTAACCCACTACCACTGTCCTTTTTAGTCGCCACCTACGACACGTAGAACATACTTTGTGGGAAATTCTCTCCCCCACATACAAGGGATATAAGGTATGTCTGTAAGGGTGTTGTCTGGAAGAGAAGTGTGTATATGAACGCAAAAGAGAAAGGCGAACCATTGGCACTGGAATTTCATGGGAAATACCCTACACACCATAAGCCAATGGGGGGTACTTCCATCGCTTGAGTGCTATTCTCCTCTCTCTCTCTCTCTCTCGTCTCTCTCTAATATATATATATATATATATATATATATATATATATATATATATATATATATATATATATATTTTTATAAAAATATTATTTTTAGTAAAATATATAATATATAATATTTATGTA
>JABUQX010068873.1:7500-38812 GCA_015478945.1 Trachelipus rathkii
TAAATTATAATAATATATATTAATATTTATATTTATAATTATATATAATTAATAATAAAATATATATGATAATATATAATATAATATATACATAATATTAATTATTATATAATATAATATATATATATATATTAAAATATATATATAATTAATATATATTATATATATATTATATATATATATGATACTATATATATATATATATATATATATATATTTATATTATATATATAATATATAATTTATATATATATATATATATAATATATATATATATATATTCGCAGTTAACCACAAATATATATCCTATTTATATATATATATATAGTATGAGGCAGAGTATAATAAAAAAAAAATTAAAAAAATATATATTAAAAAAAAAACAAAGTAACATAAATATAAAAATTATGAAACCTACTATACATATTCACTAAATAAATTTATTATTACTACTCAAATCTTATAACTATATATATATTACACTAAATTGTTCTGAGGATAGACAATGCAGTACACGGAGGACTACAAAAAGACAAAGAAATATAAATACATATTAACCTAAGGCGTAAAACTAGATATAGAGGGCTATAATGAAGAGTATACCTAGTTAACATACAGAATCATAAGTAGTATTGCTTATAATATTCTATATAATATTATAATATATTAGGATAATAATAAATAAGGGGAGCAACCTACAACAAAGATATCTAGTATATAAACCTATAAAAATGTTAACCAAAGATTATTATATCATACAAAAATATTAAAAAAAATTATACTATTAAATATACAGAATTTATATATATATATTCCAGTTTTCCACTATATATAATATTAATATATATAATAGGATAGCTTATAGAGCAGAACATGCGTACAATATATAAATATGTGTTGCATAATAATAATTGAAAATTAAAACTAGATTATATATATATAATCCAATCTATCTATATCATATTTTCAAATCGTGGTATAAAGAATATAATACTGCCATTGTATAAGTAAAAATATAGTACATATACCATATAACGTCCACATCGACGAGATAGGGCAGTAATAACTTATGAGGATATTAGCCCTAATCACCAATATGTGGAGAACAAGTGCTTTAACGTACATACACAGGGCGGGATAAAGACCCTTATATATAATTTAGGAAGTAAACTTAGTTCGGTATATTAATATAAAAAAGAAATAAATTAAACCTCCCTAATCAATATACACTGAACATGCTTATATTTATTGTCTATTGTAGGCCACCTTATAATCAACATTGCTATAAGGATAATTTGAGTGGTTTCCTAAAGTGAAGTATTTATTTATATATATGATGTTCTTTTCAAAATCAAAAGTTACCTTACCTAATCTCTTGATTATATCTCTTCCTAATGATAGTATTAAACGGGATGAGATTGTCGAATGAAGCTAGGAAAATGATTGGGTAAGGTGTTTATTATTTTTAATGGGAAAAATAAGAGAAGGATTAATTCGATCAGTAATTGAGTATTTATATATAAATAGAGATTAATTTGAATACTATTAATATATATATATCATTAAGTAGATTATAATAGTAGCGACATACTATTCACACTCATATAGGGATATATCCCCTAATTCATACAGATCAGAAATAAAGTATATAGATAAGGAAGGCTAGTAAGTCGTGAAGAGGCAACTCATTAGAAAGAGAAAAAGAGGTAGAGCAGAAATATATTTTATTTAAATGAGGTTGAAAAAAGAAAATTGTCAAACAAACGAGTTGTGTATGCGGGAATGAGAACTAAGAAAATCGTAATAATGAATAGAAAGGAATAAGTTGGAAACAAAACAGCAACTTGCGGAACACGACAAGAAAAGGTCGCTCGCAATTCACTGAAAATGGGATACTCATATTTTTAAGTGGGCCGATATGGAACCGATCTGAGAAGAGAAAATAAAAACATACGGTAAGAAAGGGTTCAGTTAGGCAGAAAAGACAAGTAGGGGAAACCCAAAGGATTATAATTGAAGCTTTATAATAGTTGGTTCATATGTTTAAAAAATAGCCATGAGGCAGTTCAAAAAGCCATATAGTTGGCTATCGGAGATAAATAAGAATGTGTATTGAGGTATATGTCTAAGTGACCTAACTACAATAACATGACTTTCCTCTATTCAGTTCCCTAATTAGCAGAAGACACATAATCAGTTCCGATGATCGGGAAAGAATGTCCTACCAGTTTAAACACTATCCGAATTTTCGACCAGCCCATTCTGGTGATTCTGATAGTGTAATGCAATAAACAGATTATTCATAAATATGGACTGTGAACATATATCAGAATGTTTCTAAGTATCGTATAATACTAAAATTATTACTGAACTTTGTCTGCATTATTTTGATCTTAAAATGTTATCTTTTTTAAAATTTATGACTATTTAACCTAGTATAAACTAAAAATGATTGTAAAAACAGAATGTGAAATAGATTTTTTTGATTAATTATAAAGCAATATTAAACTATTATTAATTAATATTACAATAAATAATACTTAACATAATATATCACGCTACAAAACTTAGAAAAAGGAAGACTTGCTGGATAGATGTCTGGTTATAATAATTAATTTATGCAGCAAAAGAGAGATTTAGTAAGAGAAAGAGGATGAGAGAGAGAGGATGAGAGAGAGAGAAGAGAGGAGAGGAGAAGAAGAGAGAGAGAGAGGAGAGTGAGAGAGAAGAGAGAAAGAGAAATGGAGAGAACAAAAAAAAAAAAGGAAAAAGAAAAAAAAAAAAAAAAAAAAAGAAAAGATACGTGACAAAGAGCCAAATAGAAAAAACCAAAACACACAACCACCAATACGCGGCAACGCAAAAAAAAAAAAAAAAAACAAAAGAAGAAGAAAGAAAAGAAACAAAAAGAACATAATAAAGAAGAAAACAGAAGGACTAATTATATTTCTCCATCATTAGTGACAATGGCTGCTCCTAATAATATTATAAAAATTAGAAAAAAAACAGAAAATAAAAAAAAAAAAAAAAAACATAAAAAATCAAAGAATTGGGTCGAAAAGAAAAAAAAAATACATAAAATAAAAATAAAGGGCATTAAGAAAAAACGTAAATAGCAACTAGCACTAAACTCAAATTAAGCACCAATGCAATGAATAATAAAAGGAAGATATGTTTTGATAGAATCTGTCAAACCAAAAGAAAAAGAGAGATCACGCAAAGATCATAAAGTCAAAAGTAATAAAACATAGAGAATACAGTATTCCTTTTACTCATAAACAATATATAAAGAAAAACCGTAAAGACATAAGACATCGCGTAATAATAAATTATATAATAAAAGCTGAATATTGTAATTTTATATTTTTTTTTAGCGAAAACAAAAAAAAAAAAAACTAAATATCAAAAAGTTTTAGATAATTAATATATATATAATAATTATACCAACCAATTTAATAATTTATTGATAGGAATTTTTTTGTTGTTGCTTAATGTAGTATAAGAAAAAAATCATTTTAATTAAAAAACAATTTTATTATTATTATTATTAATTATTATATTTATTATTATGGTGTTCTTAAACACATTATTTTTATAATATTATTATAAAAATTTTATGTAAAAAATTATAAAAAGAAGAAAAAAGAAAGATATAAAATTAGAATTAATTCTTAATAATTTGATTTTTATTATTATATTATTTATTATTATGATAAATATTATATTTCACACAAAAAACTATAGGCTTCAACAATAATTTGGTATTTTCTGATTTCAATGTTAGAGACGTTACAAAATCAAAATGTTGCAAAGAAATGTTATTTTATTAGAATTTAATATAATAAAAATATGAAAATTCCACCAAGGAATATTTTGTATCTTAGCAACATATATAATAATAATATAGTACATAAAATAAATAATATATATATATAAATATATATAATATAATAATAATTATAAAATATAAATAATTTAAATATATAATCTTATATATATATAAATATAATATTTTGGGTCGTGGGACCGTAAAAATAATAATCAAAATAACAAAAAATAAAAAGAAAATAGAAAGAAAAAGATAAAAACGAGTAAAGTAAAAAAAGATAAATTGAAACTTTTTAAGAAGTTCAGATTGTTTTTGAAAGACGAACCCCCAAGTAAGAAACAGAAGAAAGGACGATGGAAGGAGAAGTCTTGAGTTACTCGTAAACAGAGTTTAGAAAGAAACCCGAAAGAATCGGAGGATACGATCTGGGACCGAGACTTGGTACACTGTAATTAAAAGTAATAATAAAGAAAATATATAAAGGTGAGAAAGAAAAAACTTGAACCCATACTGATGGTAATTAAATACCGCCCTGAAATAATTGAAAGAAAGGAAGTACAGTTTCCATAATCCATAAATATGAAAATATATTTTAAATACCAAAAAAAAAAAGTAAAAATGGGAATCAAGAAGTAACTTGTGTGAATGATTTTGGACCAATTTAAAAAATAAATAAACAAGAAAATTACAATCAACTTTTGGTTGGAATTCGTAACGGAAAGGAACTGAGGTGGTTGTGGAGATCCGATCTGCTAAATGCCGAAACCTGACAGCCCGCACCGAAGCTGCAGGTTGGCTAAAAATTGTAAAAGAGTGCGACTCAAACAAAAAATGAAGTTAAGTTAATACAGAAAGCGTAATTTCCCAACCGGTGAGTGAAGTAATCCCAAAAAAATTCTTGTAAGGGATAAATAAGAAATTCTTGGCATTGATTAATCGCTAACTGACTTTAGACATATGATAAAATATCTGATCTATTTTTGTGACCAGCATGATAACATTTATACTGATTTTGACAAATTATTTGCATATGTTATACTCTGACGATACTTCCTTGCCTTTAAAGTTAAAAAAAATTCTCGTAAGTCAAGTTGATCTTTTGAAACAAAATAATATATATTTTTCAGTGTTCACTAAATTTAGAAAATTTTTGATAATTCCCTAGAATTCTTAAGACTAATATTTTAGTGGCGATGTATCCACCTGAAGTGAGAATATCTAAAAAAAAAGGCGTGAGATAAGAAATATAAATTATTCATTAACAGACGCTAGACTACTCGAATATGGGAGGTTTACTTATAAAAGAACTGCAGAGTTTAATTAACATCTTGTTTCTTTTGACATTTTTTAAATAACGGAATTTGGGAGTTAAACATTTGACCGTGTGTATATACGAAGGTTGTAAGTAATTATATTTAATAAATTATAAATGTGCATTTTAATGAGATAATAATGCTTGTCCAATATGTCCTAGTAATTTACTAGTAATTATTATTTGAAAATTTATAATCGTATCTATATATATGTGTTGTTATTAATAATAATTCATATTTACCTGAGGGTTAATATTTTATGGGAGATTTGTCGAGGGAAATAAGTATTTATAGATAAACACCATTTATTAAAATACATGTACAAACAATTTTGAACGTGTTATCAAAAAATCCTTCCTAATTCCTTCATTGGGATGTTAAGTAACATAATAGAAGAACGAAGAGCAAAAAATAAGAGAGTAAGCAAATTTATATAAATATTAATAAAAATAATACTATTTTATTACAATATAATATATATAAATATAATATATAATATATATATATATATATTATATAATATAAAGTAATAAATAATATATATATATATATATATTATAATATTAATAATAAAAATATAATATTATAATATATTAATAATATATATATATAATATACTACATATCAGAAGGAGACTAACCTACAAAAAAAACAGAAAACTCGTGCTGCTAATAAAAAAAAACAGAGTAAGCAATCCAACAACAAAAAGTTTTAGTTTACACCCAACAATATATACTTACATAGCTTAGAAAACGAAATCGATCTGTGGTGGTTGGAGCAAATTATGGGTGCAACACAATTTGAGCATTTTAAAATACTGTCAAGATTTAATTAAATGGTAAAAAAAATGAAAAAAGTAAAAAAATTGATGTTAATAATAGCAATATAATCCCTCATATTATTATTTTTGGTCCTTATGACTCAAGGACCTTATAATGTTTTTGTAGTGGTGCTAATACATAAATGAATTATAATCGGATATTAAAAAATATAATAAATAACTTATAATCAAAAATAGAAAATTTTGGTTATTATGTTTCATTTTTTTTTACAAAAGGATAACCACTTGCAAGGGCGTATAAAAATCGCGGAAGCGAACAATGACTCGGCAGGCATAAGTCCGGGTGGTCCATACACGGGACTTTAACACCGGACTACGGTAGACGCTTTTATAACTACCCCCCATTAAAAATCGCCCGTCGGAACAGCTGTGTGGAGTGGGCGCCTCACGGGGAAATCCCTACCCATAGCTGGAGATGCGGGTTCTGTTGAGTAATTTAGAGTGGTATAGTGTAAATTCGTCGGTGATGTTCCATTAATATTCCGATGCTTCTTTTCAAATCAATAATCGGGTTAGAGATTTAAAATAAACGGTCTCCCATAGCCTGATTCCCGTTCGGCTCGAGCCCCCTACATTGCCATAATAAATTAATGAATTTTAATTAAAAATAAACAATAATAATGTAATAATTTTAATTATAAATAAATAACTAAAGAAAAGTTCCCCTTACTTATGTCCCCTGCTCCTAAATAAAAAAATAGCCAATAATTTATATGTATTATTTTATTAATTATTAAATAAAATTAATTTTTTTAGTAAACATATTCACTAACTACCTAAATTTACAAGGATTGAAATCTCTAATAAGTATAAATGTATTCCTCCTATTTTCGCGTAGTAATTATTAGAACATCTAATTTAGTTATAAAAGAGAACGTTGTGTATTCGTGAGAGTATAGGAATTTGTAGGTTTAAACCCTCAAAAATATCACGCTATTGATATATATAATATATAATATAATATATTAATAATAATATATTAAATATTTATATATAATACTTATATATATATATACTATATAATATATATATATAGATATATATATATATATATATTAATATATATATATATATTATATATATATAATAATATATATATATTATAATGATATAGAGAGAGAGAGAAAGAGGAGAGAGGTAGTAAGAAAGATTTGGGTAGCCTTTAGATTAAATATAATATTATATATATATTATATTATAATATAATAATATATATATATATCGCTTACTCCATATATACAATTTATCTCTTGTGGCGAGTTGAAAGGGTTTTAGGCCCATTAAATTGAAAAGTCGCTATTTAATATCTATGCTGGCTTTCTATTAACAATTTATTTACAAAATCATTATCATAATACGTATATATATCTATATATAAATGTTCAATATATCAATCAATTTTCTATTAAAATATATTATTTTTCAGTTAGTAATTGGCTTCAGTACTATAAAAGGGTCGCAGCGTACTAGACACAGATACAAATGAAAATTGCTGTTAGAAGATGGATGAACTAGTGAGCGACGCCAGTTAAGAAAAATAATGAGAGAGAAAAAAATTAATAAAAGAATAATAAATAAGAAAAGACATAAAATTACTAATGTGGGACTTGGGGACAATTTAAGCATTGGTTATGGTTGGAGAAAGACGAAATGAAATAAGTTTTATTGGACAACAGAGAAGATGAATTAAAGAATGAACAATGGAAACTGTATAAGGAAAGGATATACATTGGAAGAGATGAATAAATTAAAAGAATTAAAAGTTTAAAAATTAGGTGGGGTCTTTTCTTGGATGGACGAAAAATCACTGGAAGATAAAGAGATTCGATCCTCAAAAATAAAGACAATTTGAGACAGTTTATTTTCATTCTAATAGCTAAGTATTAGAAATTGAATGCATTATAAAATTTTAAGGATACACTAATATATTGTGCACAAAATAACCTAATATTAAAAACTGGGACAACAATATGACAACATAACAACACCTCTAACATATATGCATTGGGAAGAATGAAGGAAGATATCTGGTGAGACTTTTAACAATTGATAGAAAATGTTGTTAAACGGCCCGAGAAAGAAAAAAAAATTTTGCGTTGATAACAGATTGAATAAGCCATGGTTTGAATGAGAAACTACATATATTTTCTTCAATTGTGTTAGGAATTATGGCATAAAGTTGTCATGTTTATAAAATATATTGAGCTAGAGAGAAATTAATAATAGACCTGGAAAAATATATGAAGGAGGAAAATGTTGCAAATAAAGAGAATTATGTCGGGTTTTTTGGTAATGGATAACCTACAAATTAAGGAGGTGATATTGGATATTAGGACTAGTAAATTAGCAATTAATTCAAATATTAAAAACAGGATGATATTACACCGCGACGAAAAGAAATGGCATAAGTCCTTGGTGGAAAGATGAAAAACTGGAGCACACGGTGAGATACTACGAAAGAATTTTAATTGCCGAATGGCCAAAGGTTACCATACTATATTACAAACAAAAATAAAAAATTTTAAGGGTTAGATTTTTTATATTGTGTTCGGAATGTAGGTATGGGGCTAGTGGTCATTGGTGTTCCTCCTTCGGAAGATTCTAGGGGTACATTCTCCTTTGGTGGAACCAGTGTTGGAGCAATGGAAAGCAGACAGCGCACATGACCTAGGGCGAAGAAAAATAGGACAGATGAGTCTCAGTCAGCGAGCGAATCATCAGAAAAGAATTAATGGATATCAGTCCTATGGCGGAAAAGCAAAAAAAAAAAAAAAAATCTCATGAGCATAGAAATATATGATTTATTTACCCTGCTGAAAGAATAATCAAGCCACTGTCCTTCATCCTAAGTGAGGGACGCCAAATTGTTGAGTTCATACAAATATTCGAAGACTATGCCACACAAAATTGTGGAACAAATAAAAGGAAATGGCTTATTGAAGGAAATGTCCTTATGAAAGGATCGGCTTTGGTCACATTTAAAGCAAATAATCCGGAAAGATACCTTACGAGAAAATAGTTGAAAGATTAAAGCAGTGGTATGAGGAAAGAGTAAGAGATGAGTGAGAAGATGGACTGGCGGGTTCCTTTAAAGCAAAACTGCGAACTGGAGAGTCATCATATTTGTTTGCTTTTAGGCTTGAATCATTGTCAGATGAAGTTAAGCTGTGCAGCCGAAACGAAGTTAAAGATATATTATTCCAAAAATTCATGGATGAGGTCAAAAAGACATTAAGGAAACGTATCAAGGAAAGAATAAATTACAAACAAAGGATGGGATACGGAATTGACCAGAGCACTTGGAATATAGTTAGGGAAATGCTCGCTGAAGATAAAAGCAGCGATGAAAACCTCGACGTTAACTATGGGTATAAAACACAGTACCAACCGCCCCCCACCACGATCGATATTTATTGAGGAGAGGAAATTGCTGGAAGTCATTTGGAGGTCCCGAGACGGAAAAGATAAAGTGACGTAATTAGAGACCAACAGGCTCCCCGACATAACCATACAATGTTTAACAGCAACGGTGGAAGTCATCCTATTCACCAAACATGCGAATATTGCAAGAGACCCAGACACACTTTTGAAACTTGTAGGAGGCACGAATTATGTTTAATTTTCCGGAAGCGACAAACATCTGATAAGGAGCTGTCCTGATCGACGTGACCCAGTAAATACAGTGTAGTCCAGTTGAATAGACCTCAAACTTATTTTTCGTCCAGAGAAAAACTATTATATTTTTTTTTTTTTATCTCGAGTATATATGGCAGAAAGCTATATATGTACCAAAATATTTGTCACCCGGAAAGAAAAACACGTAATAAGAATTGGGAGAGTACGTTTACAACTAATGGCATAACATTTTGGTTGTCTATGGAATGGATAGAATGCACTCTGTTTGCGAAAAATATACAATCTAATGGATCATATGCATCCAGAAAGGTAGGGGGGCAGCACAGTTGGCATCGAGAGAGCGAATTCCACTGTCAGGTTCAAGAGCGAGGGTCCCAATGTGTACTCTGAACCCTACCATGCATGAATTAAAACTTTGCAGCTTTTTGTATTCATATTATCGCCGCTTTAGTTCGGAGCAATTAAGGACCCCCTTCCAAAGGAAGAGTCTAAGGAACAAAGAGTTATCAAAGTTAAGTTTATAGTAAATAAAAATACATGCTAAGTGCACACCTAGTTTCTCGTACGTTAACGCATGTGTTAGGTATAGCGGCGTATGCCCCTATTGTGAGACGCTAATTATTCGGGTTACAATTCTTATTACCTGTCCAAACATGAAAACCGCTGATTATAAAAACGATGTTTGATATTACCATTCCCCGGATGTTGTGGTTGCATAGTTGAAAATACAGTTGAAGCGCAATATATGCATCTCGCGCAATTACCTGATATGACGAGTTAAAGAATGATCACAGCGAGGTGAATATAACAAGATACTCAGTAATAAAAAAAATATAAATAATATAAATATATAAATATAAAAAATAAAATATAATAAAACATAAATAAAAAAAAAATATATATATATTATATATATATATATTATATTTTTTATTATAAAATATATAAATTATATTATTATAATTATATGTTATATTTTATTATTTATATAAAAAATTATTAAAATATAATAATATATTATATATCGAGTATATATATAGTGGTTTATTATTATTATTAATATATATATTATAATATATAATATTATATATATATATTTAATATATATATATATATATATAATATATATATTAATATATAATAATATATATATATATATATATAATTATTATATTATATTATTATATATATATAATTATATATATATATTTATATATATATTAATATTATTATATATATAATTAATATATTATATTTATATATATTATATATTATTATATATATATAATATATAATATATAAATATATATATATTTATATATATATATATATATAATATAAATATATATATATATTAATATATAATTATATATATAATTTATATATATATATTATATTATATATTTAATATATATATATATATATATTATCATAATATATATATTAATATATATTATATATAAAGTATGGAATTAACTGATATATGTATGATAAGGCTTAAAATTTTACCAGTAGGTTTAATTGCTTAATATATATTAAAAAAATCTCCTCATTATATATATTATATATATTATAGTAAGTTAATAAAAGAAATATATAGGTGGTGATTTATATAATTATTATACCTTCCGTGCCTACTTTCACTAATATTAGTCAACGCTATTTACTAAAGGTATACTTCGTTTCGTTTTGAGGCATAAATATATAAGTATTTACTATCACTAATTTTCTATTATATATTATAACAGGACAAGAAAAAATATATAATTTATATAAATAAAAAAAACTACGTAAATATTATATATTTATGGCGAAGAACATCGGTAGGGTAAGTTTATAATATCTAAAAGAAGTAATAAAAGTTATAAATATCACCTATATACAGGAAACCTTTATTCTTTATTTAATAAGGGATAAAATAATATTAAATATATTTTAAATTTAAGGTATATATATTTTTTAGTATCATACTATATTATATACATAATAATATATTTATTTAACTCACTAATCATTACCGTATATATCATATCAGTATCTATTATATTATATTTATTTATTATATTTATATAATAATGATTAACAGCACACTATGTAGAACTAAATAAATGAAATATATCAAGTGATGTAGGTTCATACTATATAAGAGAATAATTTAAAAAAATAACAATAACTTATTCGTATAGTATAATTATATTTGAGTGGGAAAACAAAATATGTGACTTATTTATGAGATATAATAAGTAAAAAGAAGTAAAGTAATAATATAATTTATTATAAATATTTTTAATATTTTCATACTAAATAATTAAAATAATTATATATATTAAGTATATAATGAGGGTGAAATAAGTATAGAACGTTGGAAATAAAATCAAATACTTTTATAATAATTATAGTACTATATTTCTTTTGACACATTTATCTATATATAATACTTCAAACCTAGCGATATTGATGCAAAGTAAGAAATAAACTATTATCTATATCTATATATATCTATAATCTATATATAATATATATACGTACTATATATATATATATATCAATTATATATATAATATATATCTCATCTATTATAATACTCAATATATTTCTACTAATATATATAATCTCTATATATATATATATATATCTATATATATATATATATATATTCACTATATATATATATATCTATATATGTATTATGTATGTATTAGTGATAAAATATTTTTATCTATCTATCTAATTAACTAAATCTATCATTCTCCACGAATGAGCATATTATCTCTCTCTCTCTCTCTCTAATCCTATTACACCATAATATAATTATCTATATAGTACTGGCCTCATATATATATATAATATATAAATAGAAAATAAATTATTATATGTAGTATATAACATATAATATATATATATATACATATATATAATATATATATAAATATATATAATTTCGCCCCTAGAACATTTGTGATATTTAACTTTATAATTTATGTAATTTATAAAACTAAAATCAAATTAATAATAAATGATAAATAATTAATTATTTAATAAATTGTAGTAGTTTATATCATATTATGAGTATTATAATATATTATATATATATAATATATATATAATATAAATTGAGTGAGTATATTATATATATATATATTATATTATATATATATTATTATATAATAATTATTGTAATTATAATTATATTTATATGGATATACTATTTATTTTTATTAAATTATGGGATAAGCATTGCTTATAATAATATCACTATTTTATATATTAGTATTCTACATGATATATTAACTATATATATATATATATATAGTCATAGTCATTAAATATATAATATATATAATATATATATATTATATATAATATATATATTGTAATATTATTTTAAACATATATATAATATTATTATATTATAGTAAGAATTCTGTTAAGTTAAAAAATAATTTTTTATTTATTATATAAAATCTTTATTAATAATATATATATTAATTCTATATTATATTATATTATATATTATATATATAAATATTATATTATATATTATATTATTATTAAATAAATATATATTATATATATTATATATATTATATTATATATATATATTAATAATATATTTATAATATATTATATCTATAAATATGTTCATTTAAAGGGACACTTCTATATATATATATTTATATATATGTATATATAAATATATATATTATAATATATATATATATAATTTATTATATATTGATCTTTTGATCGTATGATACCGGTACTAGTATATATATTACTAAATTACTATATATCTATACTTATTTATTTTATAGTTAAATCATATAACGTATAGTATATTATAAGGTATAGTAGTGAGCAGATAGTAAGATATAAGAATAGAGTAATATGAATAGTAAGATAAGTGAGAATGAAGATATAGGGGAGAGAGAAGATAGAGTATAGTAAGAAGGATAAGAGAGGTATAGTAGAAGAGATAGGAGAGTGAGATGAAGGAGTGAAGAGAAGAGACTAATATATAATATAAAAAATATATTTATAAAATATACAAATATATAATTATTATTATATATACCTATATATAGTATATTTATTTATATGGTATTTATTATCTCAATATATGTTAAATATATTTATATTTATACTAATAATATTATATTTATTTTAATATAGTTACTAATATTATACTCAATTATAATATATTATAACTGTATTTATATATAATAATTTATATATATATTATTATATATTAAGTATATATATATAATATATAAGTATATATAATATTATTCATAATATATATATATATAATATATATATACTATATATATTTATAATATATATATATATATATATAATATATATATAATATATATATTATTATATATATATATTATTATATTATATATATAATTTAATATTAATATATATATTATATTTGGTGGTTATTGTATATATAAGTAATAGTTACGGTTTTACCTCATATATACCTATTTTTATATACTCATATTTGCTTTATCTACCATTATTTATAAATATTATATACTATGTATATACCGTTCCGCTATATCATTATTTAGAGTATTATTACTATATTTTTATATAATAATATTACTATACGGTAGTAGTGAGTGAGGTGAGTGAGGTATAATTTTCTCAGTGAATTATTGAGTCCCGAACATCAGTAACCTCATTAAGACTTACTACTACTCACGCTTCTACACTATTAGTCACACTATAATAATATTTATATTAATATATATTTATATATATATTATTAATATTATTATTTATATATAATATATATCATAATATATTAAATATATATATATAATATATTATTTAATATATTATTAATATATAATATATTATTATTATATATAAAAATATATATTAATATATATATTATATATACTTATATATTATATCTATATATATATATATTATATTATATATATATATATTTATATATAATATTTATATTTTATATATATATATATATATCTATACTATTTAATAAATATATATTTATAATTATTATATATATATATATATTATATATATAATATAATATTATAAATATATATATATATATATATATACTATTATATAATATTATATATATAAATATATAATAATATTTATAATTAATATATTATATAATATATATATATTAATTAATTATTAATATTAATTACTATATTATATATTACATATAATATATAATTATATTTATATTATACCATAAATAAATTAAATTTTTAGAACGTGTGTGTTATGTGGCCTTATAGATTGACGAAAGGAAAAGGTCAATACTTCGATATTTAAGGTACAAAACTGTATCGTCAGTTGAAAATAACATTATCATAGCTTTAAGGGGTAAGCTTATATCCTCACAAATGCCATCTTCTGGTCGAACCGATAAATGAGGAAAATGGTGGTATGTATACTTATGACTGCCACACCCAACTAATTCTTAATTTTGCTCGTTTACATTTTGTTTTGCCGTAAAAAGAAAAAAAACTGTTCTTACTGGTTATCTTTGCTGCGCGCGGCCTTGGCGGGCGGAGAAGGAGCAAGCCACCACTCTTTTCTCTGGTTTGTTGGTTTTTCAACAATAATAGGCATTATAAAATTTTAATATTTAAGATAATTATACAATAGATTTTATTTCTACAGATACACTCCTCTATTCTCATTGTGTAGTAATAAATTTCCTTTAGAAAACTTTATTTTTTCTTTTATATTTCTTATAATTTTCTTTTTTGGACATCTCTTGAAAAGTATCTTTGGTCAAAATTTTGAAAGTATTTTTAGACCAATCATATTCTAACGTGTTGTTTATCCAAGCCCGGACGGACCGGATTTGGTTACATCATTGACAAAGATCTCTTTTATTAATAACGTCAGTACTGTTGGTAATGATTTTATATGTCAGCGCTTGTTTTAACTCCCTTTCAACACTCTCTTAAGAAAAAAAAAATATCTTTTTTTTTTTTTAAATGCAATTTTTTTTGTGTGATCTAAGTCTAAACAGATACACAATGATTTAGTGCTTAAGAAATAAACGCAAATATAACATTATTGGTGAAAGAAGTATTTCTTTTTTCATTATATTTACAAAAAAATATTTTTAATTTTCTTAATTGAAATTAGTTCAACTATTATAAATATATTATTTATATATATATTTTTTATTTATTTATTTATATGATTCTATGATATATATATTTTATTATATTTTATTTCTTATATTATATTTTTTTAATTAATATTATATATTTTAAATATTATAATTATATATTATTTCTATATTCTATTTATATTATTATATATATATAAATATATTATATATCTATAATATATTATATATATATATATTTTTATATATTTTTATGCACTATTATCTTAGTACTGTAACATTTTTTTAAATAATATATTTATTTTTTTTATTATAAACTTTAATCGATATATTTATCTATTATATATTATACTATCTTCTATTCATTATATATATATATATATATTTATGTGATTTTTCTGTATTATATTATTATATACTATATTAATATATATATAATTATTTATTTTTTTATATTCTAAAGCACATAATAATGTTGTTGAAAAGATAATATATATTAATATTAATTAATTTATTTTTTTAATTCTAAAAGCACATAATAATGTGTTTAAAAGATGAATATATATATAAATTATATATATATATATAATAATATATAATATAATTTAATATATAATAACATATTATATATATATATAATCTTTTATTACATGATTACCATTCTATTACCACCATCAGGGCATTATGCCCTTTTCAAAACGGATGGAGGCCCATAAAAATTATAAAATAATTAATAAAAAAAAAATTTACGTAATAGAAAATAAAAATTAAAATAAATGAAAGTAAACCCACCCTGTCCTGCCTAACGCAATTTCCTCAGGTGGGCGCAGACGCGGGAATTTAAATAAGATAAGTAAGATTGAATATATTGCAGGGTGAATAATTAAAAGAAGGCATAGGAGTTTTTTCCACAAAATTCAGAATGTGGCTGGAAAGTTAAGGAATGGAACCACAACGATGTGATCGCTTTGAGATCTCGCAATTATATTCCTCCAATAAATTCTCGCAATTATTATCATCAGCATTATAATATATATATATATATTTATATAAATTATATATTATATATATATATATATTTATTATATATATATTATATATTATTATTATATATATTTTATATTATATTATTTATATATATCTATTAATATATTTATTATATAATTTATATATATGGGTAGTTCCCAAGCACCTATTCCAATTAGGATTTTAAAATAATTACTATTATATTTTATATATTATGTATAGATCTTTTACTAAAGCAGTGATTTCGAGCAGGAGATTTAGAAAACTATTTCCGTATAAGATGCCTTCTTATTATACTTTTTTACTGGGTAGTAGTTTGGATCGGACTTGTGGTAGATAAGCCTATCTAGTACATCATTGTCTATAGCGGTTCGACGTAATACTGTTAGTCAGTGGATTTTGAGTCACTGGCGCGAGTGGAAATTTTTTTCTTCTTATTATTGCAAATTTGACACAACCAGACTATGTTTTGCCTCATTTCGGCGTTTTGGCTATTTACTTAGGTTGGTTGCCTTCCTGTGTAACACAAGCACCCAAGTAAATAGGCCATGTAAGCCCATAAGTCAAGGATGTTCCAACCACACGCTCCTTGATTCGCTCATTATATTGAGTAATATTTGGTGTTTATTTCCGTTCGGTGACGAGTTTCAAGTAAGTTGAGTATCATGGAGCAAGATAAGATTTAGAAAACTGTTCCGATATGCCCTTCTTTTTGTATGTTGTTTATCGGTGGAAAGATAGCTTTTTATTTACGGATCAGCACATAGTGATGATGACTCTACTGGATTCATGTAAGGCAGACAACGATCTGATTGTCCGATGTTATGGTCCTGGCGCGAGTGAAATTTTTCTCTGTCTTTATTTGGGGCAAATTTGTTGCATTACAAGCGATGGTTGTGCTAGTTTCGAGCGTTCTCTTGTACGCTTGGACATGATGGGTTTCTCTCTGTGTACCGGCACGAATAGGCACTCAGCAGTTTGGCTTAAATGCGATGTATGTCTACCCCAGGTGTCCACCACCACCACTCCTGTCGGTCATGATTTTAACTTATTTTATGTTTACATAGCATGGTGGAGCCTATTTTAGATTTATCAAGAGACAGTTTGATTTTCGAAGCAATATCAAGAAAATTGTTTCCGAAGATGCCATCTCTTGTTCTGGGTGAAAGTTTTTTGTGGGATTGACTTAATTGAAGAAGCTTACACCAGTTACATTGTCTAACACTTCGGTTCGACGCCTGTTGTCGATGGTATCGAGTCCACTTGGCGAGAGTGAAAATTTATACTCTCAGTGATATTATAATTTGCCGGGAGAACTAAGCGCATGTTGATGACCCATTAGCGTTCCTTTGACTTTTGGTTGGTTGCTCCTGTAACCCGTGAGCTATTCTCTCTTATAGCAAATGCCAATGTAGCCACACGCAGGTGTTCCAACCACGCCTCTTACTGTCGATTTAAAATAAGTACCCAGTTTCTAGGCAGTTGGTCACAAAAGCACGTAAATTTTCATGATCTCTCGAATTTATGCTTCTTTTTCTGGAAATAGGCAGCATCGAACAATGTGGTAGATGCTTCAATGTTCCATTGTCTAAACGGACGAACGTCTGTTGTCAATGGTTTCGAAGTCCTGGCGCGAAGTTAGGATTATTTTCTTCGTCTTAAATTATTATGCAAATTTGTATCTGAAACAAGCATGTTTGTGGACACCAATTTTTACGGCGTATCTTAAGATACTTTATGTTTGGATACTACTGTAATTACACCAGGAATAACACCCATGCAGATGCTGTACCCAGCAGTTAGTGTTCCATCACCTCTTTGTCTGATTTATATAAGTATTTAGTTTCATAAAGCAGTGAATATATACGAGAGCAGGAGATTAGAAATACTGTTTCTGATATGACATTTTTTTTCTGGGAAAGTTTGTGGATCTGGACTATTGATGGTAAGCTTTCCTGTAATTGTCTAACGGCGACCGCTGTTGTTCAGATTTGAGTTTTCGAATCCTGACCGCGAGTTGAATTTTTCTTTTTCTTATTATTTGAGTCGCAACAAGCATGTTGTGCACATTTCTGCGTTTTATCTTCTTTTGGTTGGTTGTTATCTGTACCAGTAGAACCATATCCAAGTAGAATTTGACATGTAGCCCTAAGCAGGTGTTCCAAAACACCCCTTTACGGTCTGATTAAATAAGTACCTATCTTTTAGAGTTTAAAAAGCAGTGTAATATCGAAGCATTTAATGATTTAGAATCTGTTTCCATAGATGCTACTATCTTTTCTGGGAAGTTAGCGTGATATTAAATTAAATCTTTAAATTTCATTTTTTAATTATAAAATAAAAATTGTAACAAATCCAGAGAATTTTATAACTATTCTCATAAATTGTTTAATTAATTTATTCTTGTGACCTTACCTTAAATAGCATATGTCATATCTCTTTATTTATGCTTATTAGCATTTAGTGGATAATTTGTGCTTATGTTCGCATCGTGGTATGCATGGAGAGGTATGACTGTATGCATAATTCATCTTTATAGACGTTGAGATAGTTGTGATTTTGGTGTGTCGCGGTCTTTCCTTCATAAAAAATTTAACCTCCCCCCAAAAAGATTTCCTGCCCCTCCCCCCTCAAAAAGATCTATTTTATAGACTAGGCATATATAATAAATATATTAATATAATATATATATAATAATGCCGTTCGGTCGGTACAAGTAAATAGAAAAAACGAATATATCTATATTGTTCTTTGTTTTTTATTATTATATATATATATATATATTATATATATATATATAATATATATATTATATATATATATATATTATATATATATATATATATATATATATAATATATATATATCCCACGCAAACGTAATATTCTTTTATTCAGACTTCGGCTCCGGCTAAGTTTTCTACATTTGAAAATTGATGCACTTCTTTGGTAATATATATATTTCACCTAAAAAATATTTCCTTGAAAAAAAAATTTATACCCAAAATCTATACTCCGTTCCGGCTCAGCTCCGGCTCCGGCTCCGGCTCCGGCTCCGGCTCCGGCTCGGCTCCGGCCTCCGACTAAGGTTTCTGCACTATTTAAAATTGTTCAGCACGTCATCTGGTAATATATTTTTTTCAAAATTAAAAAATATTTTTCTCGAAAAAATTTTTCATACTCGGCTCCCTCTCCGACTCCGGATCCGGAATCCGACTAAGGAATTTGCACTATTTGGAAAATTAATTCAGCACGTCTTCTGACAATTAATTTTTCTCCTAAAAGTATTTAATGAAAAAATTCATAACCCAGGATCCGGCTCTGGCTCCAGCTCTGACTTCGGCTTCGGCTCTGACTAAGGATTCTGACTTATTTGTAAATTATTCAGCACGTCTTCTGGCAATAAATTTTTCACCTAAAATATTATTGAAAAATTTAATACCTAAGGATCCGTTCCGACTCCCGGCTTCAGATCGCTCCGATCCACTAAGGTTTTCTGTACTATTTGAAAATTGTTCAGTAAGTCTTTTGACAATTTATTTTTCACCTAAAAAATATTTCTTGAAAAAAATTCATACCCAGGATCCGGATTCGGCTCTGACTTCGGCTTCGGCTCCGGAACCGGCTAAGATTTCTGCACTATTTGAAAATTGTTCGGCACGTCTTCTGAAATAAATTTTTCACCAAAATTAATATTTCTTATCCAGCGATCAGGCTTCCGGATCCGGCTCCAGATCCGACTAGTGTTTCTAACTATTTGAACATTGTTCAGCACGTCTTCTTGAATAAATTTTTTCACCTCAAAAAATATTTTCTGAAGAGATTCATACCCAGGATCCGGATCCGGATCCGGATCCGACTTCAGCTTCGGCTCCGGATCCGACTAAGGTTTCTGAACTATTGAAAATTGTTCGGCAGGTCTTCTGACAATAAATTTTTCAACCCAAAAAAATATTTCCCCGAAAAAAAATTCATACAGGATCCGGCTCCGGATACGACTCCGGATACGACTTCCGGCTTCGACTCCGGAATCCGGATGCGAACAAATTGTTTTCTAACACTATTTTGAACATGTGTCAGCACGTCTTCTTGAAATAAATTTTTTCACCCTAAAATATTTTCTGAAGAAAAATTTCATACCCAGGATCCGGATCGCGGATCCGAATACGAACTTCGGCTTTCGGCTTCGGATCCAGGAATCCGATCAAATGTTTTCTAGCACTAATTTGAACATTGCTCAGCACATCTTCTTGAAATAATTTTTCACATAAAAAGATATTTTCTGAAAAAACTTCAATATTCCAGATCGGATCCGGATCGATCGGATTCGGTCCTCTGACTTCGACTCTTCGGCTCTTGATCCGGCTAAGGTTTCTGCACTATTTGGAAATTGTTCGGCACGTCCTTCTGACAATAAATGTTTCACCAAAAAAAATTTCCCGAAAAAAATTTCTACCCAGGATCCGGCTCGGATCCTACTCCCAGAACCGACTAGTGTTTTCTAGACTAATTTGAACATTGTTTCACATGTCTTCTTGAAATCAAAATTTTTCACTTCATAAGATATTTTCTGAAAAAAATTCATACCCAGGATCCGGCTCCTGCTCCGGCTCCGGATCAGGATCCGACTTCAGCTTCGGCTCCGGATTCGACTAAGGTTTCTGCAACTATTTGAAAATTGTTTCGGCCACGAGATCTTCTGCATAAAGTTTTAACCAAAAAAAATTTCCCGAAAAAAAATCCTATATGCCCAGGATCCGGCTCCGGATACGGTTCCGGATACGACTTCGCTTCGGCTCCGGATCCGGATCCGACTAATGTTTCTACACTATTTGAGCTTGCTCAGCACGTCTTCTTGAAATATATTTTTCACCTAAAAAAATTTCCTGAGAAAATTCATACCCAGGTCGGTCCGGATCCCGAAATACGACTTCGGCTTCGGGGCTCCGGATCTGGACCGACTAATGTTTTCTAACAAAACTATTTGAACATTGCTCAGCATCGTCTTCTGAAATAAATTTTTCACCTAAAAAAATATTTTCTGAAGAAACTTCATATCCAGGATCCGGATCCGGATTCGGCTCTGACTTCGGCTTCGGCTCTTGAATCCGGCTAAGGTTTTCTGCAACTAATTTGAAAAATGTTCGGCAGCGTCCCTTTCTGACAATAAAATTTCAGCCAAAAATATTTCCCGAAAAAAATTCATACCCAGGATGCGGCTGCGGATACGGCTCCGGATCCGACTAGTGTTTCTAGACTATTTGAACATTGTTCAGCACGTCTTCTGGAAATAAATTTTTCAACTCAAAAGATATTTTCTGAAAAAAATTCATACCCAGGATCCGGCTCCGGATCCGGATTCGAATCCGACTTCAGCTTCGGCTTCCGGATCCGACTAAGGTTTCTGCACTATTTGAAAATTGTTCGGCACGTCTTCTGACAATAAATTTTTCACCAAAAAAAATATTTCCCGAAAAAAAATCATACCCAGGATCCGGCTCCGGATAAAACTTCTTCTTCGGCTCCGGTTCCGGATCCGACTAATGTTTCTACACTATTTGAACATTGCTCAGCACGTCTTCTTGAAAATAAATTTTTCACCTAAAAATATTTTTCTTGAAGAAAATTCATACCCAGGATCCGGATCCGGATCCGGATCCGGATCCGGATCCGGATCCGGCTATGACTTCGGCTTCGGCTCCGGATCCGACTAAGGTTTCTGCACTATTTGATAACTGTTCAGCGCGTCTTCTAGCAATAAATTTTTCACCTAAAAAAATATTTTTTGAAAAAATTTCATACTCTGGCTCCGGCTCCGGCTCCGGCTCCGGCTCCGACACCGGCTCTGGCTTCGACTCCGCTCCGGATCCGGCTCCGGATCCGACTAAGGATTCTGCACTATTTGAAAATTGTTTGGTACGTTTTCTGGCAATAAATTTTTCATCTAAAAAATTATTTCTTGAAAAAAATTTATATCCAGGATCTGGCTCCGGCACCGGCTCCGGCTCCGGCTCCGGCTCCGGCTCCGGCTCCGGCTTCAACTCCATTTATTTGACTGAGTAAAATCCGAAGAATGGGTGGGAGGTTGAGAATATGAAAAAAAATAGATTTTCTATAATTATAAATAAAACTTTTTTTTTAACCTAAACCAACCTGGAATTACAATTTTGACTGGAATTGAAATTATTTTATCAATTTAATAGTAATATTATTATTATTCAATAAGGATATTAATGTTGGAACTCTTATCAATTTATTAGCATTATTATTATTATTCAACAAGGATATTAATGTTAGAACGCTATATATTAATTTTGATCAAGTATTGCGAATTCTGCGCTAAAAATTATTTATAAACTTAACATTAGTTTTGTATGCAAAAATATTATAATTTTATTTGGTAATCTGGATACCGTCCAGATATATATATATATATATATAATATATATATATATATATATATATATATATATATATATATATATATATATATATATTATATAATATATAATTTTAATTATATTTGGCTTTTTTGCCCTAATCTTCGTGCTTTAAATATCTATTAAAATATTATAAAGGAGTACTTTTATCTTTTCATCAGAAGCTCACTCCGTTCACCTTGTAATACTTTCTTCAGAATTGAATTGTTAGAACTTATAAGGAATAGATCTTTATCTTACTAAACAGTGAGATCATTAATCCCCTAGACAACAGTATTAGATCTACATTTACAAGAACCCGCAAGAAGCAATCGGCCCTTCTTGACAAATTGGTTGGCCTGTCCGGGATAGTTCTATTTTCTCCTGACTCTTTGTATAACTATTCTCCACGATGGACCTACAAGCGATAGCCCAAATAGCCAAGGATCTTGGCCTTAAGAACAAAGAAGCTTTAGAGTTCATCAAGGAAAGTCAACGTGCTTTCGCCGAAGAAGCCGAACGCAAAGCTGTCCTTAGGGAAAAAGAGATTCAAGCTAAGAAAGACGAGGACGAACGTAAAGCTGTCCTTAAGAAAGAAGAAATTCAAGCAAAGAAAGATGAGGATGAACGTAAGGCTATACTCCGTGAAAAGGAATTAGAAGAAGCCGAACGTGTTAGAGCAGAAGCCGAATGTGTTAGGGCAGAAGCCGAGCGTATAAGAAGTCATGAACTGGAACGTATCAGACTTCAAGCGCAATTACAACCACCCGTTGTAAACAACGGTGGCAACGGTCATCTCAACGCTAAAGTACCTAATCTAGCACCATTTAACGAGGCCACCGACGAAATGGATGCCTATATTCAAAGGTTTGAGAATTATGCTACAGCCTCTAGATGGGATGCCGGCTTGTGGTCATTTTATTTAAGTTCACTCCTTACTGGACGCGCCCTGTCCGTATTTCGTAACCTCCCATCCGAAGATACGACTAACTTTGCTAACCTCAAGCAAGCACTATTAACTGAATATAATACGGAGGAGGATTATCGAATTAAACCTAGGGACGCAAATCCGCAGGAAGATGAAACTCCTCTTCGGGAAAGTGGACTCTCTGACTTAGATTCATTAGCGTCTCGCACTGATAAATATTTCCAGGCGAGAGGAAGTAA
This sequence comes from Trachelipus rathkii, assembly GCA_015478945.1. Taxonomy (NCBI): domain Eukaryota; kingdom Metazoa; phylum Arthropoda; class Malacostraca; order Isopoda; family Trachelipodidae; genus Trachelipus; species Trachelipus rathkii. Next base: position 31,873 of record JABUQX010068873.1, read on the forward strand.
ATTGAGTCTCGAACAGAACGATGCCAATACATCATTTCAGCCCCCTCTTAATGACGAGGGCAAAAGAATCATAAGTCAACACGAGGGCCAACAGTTTTATTCTAAGACCTGCGGAGATTGCGGAGAGAGGGGTCATGACCATAAGACCTGTTATTCATCCCGAGAAGGAAAAGGCAATCTCAAACAAAAAGATGGCAAAAACTACAATCACGATAAAACGTGGAATTTAAGACGTCGGGGCCTCAACGAAATTGGAAATGCTGCTATACAAATTACCACCCATCCCCAGGATAACGTTACTGCCTCCTGTTGTTTAATTAACGAAGAAGTCGACGACGTTCGTAATTTCATCCATGATGGCAAAATCAAAGTAGAAGGTAAATCTTTACCGGTAATTTCACTGTCATGTCGACAAATCTCGAAAGTTGACAACCAAATACCTATTGCACATGGAAAAGTAAACGGTCAACGCGTCAACGTTTTAAGGGATACTGGATGCAGTGGTTTAATTATTAAACGCAACCTTGTCGATGAAAGACAATTCTTAGGTAACTTTAGGAAAATGAGGATAGTACCGGAAGCACATATTTTTATTGAAACACCATTTCACACAGGAGAGGTAGAAGCACTCTGCCTGGATGGTGCACTATGTGATTTGAAAATTGGAGAAAACATCGAAGGTACCCTCGGACCCGAAGTCATTGACGCTGAAACAAAGGTAGCGGTGGACTCTAAAGATGCTACTAGCAATGATTATGGGAATGAGATAACCAGTGGCAGGAGTATCCAGGGAGACGACCCTGTTATTTGTAACAATGACGAGTCGGCAAAGCCAGCCTGCGCCTTAAACGAGGTGAATCGACAATCCGAACCCATCGGAAGTAGTTTACTTAGATCAAGCACTGATGAATCAAATCCAGATGCTTGTAGAAGGAATGACTCCGCCTTACATCCTTATAATCTTTTTATGACTTTGCTTAAGATTTCCCCAGAAATTAAGGACAAGTTTCTAAAATGGATTGAAAACTGTTTAGAATCAAACTCAGGCAGAGCCGGCATCTGGCATATTCAAAGTGAAGAAAATCGAAACTTAGCTTATGTGTCAGATAGCTTTATTTTAAATCTGGGTGCAGTCATGCACAAATTGGCCTCTCCATTTTCTTCAGTGTCAGATGATGTGAAGAATTTAAAAGTCTTAAAAGTAGATCCTTTTTATTGTAGCTCATATGTAGCAAAGCGTCGAAATGAAATAAAGGGTGTTTATTCTGGCAATCTTTCTAAGCAAACCACTCTTGTACCAATTAATGAGGAAAGAAACTTTGAACTTTCACTTGTTGATGATGTTTTACAGTTTTTAGCTGCGACATCATTGTGGCTTACACAGGTTGCCTTGACCTCCGTTGACGAACGTTTGTCCCCTGAGCTGAGAGAAATTTCTCTGTTAGATTTGTTTGATGACAAACATTCAAAATCACTCGTGCAATTCGTTCCTGAATTTATCGTTGAAAATCTAGTTGAAGGAATCATAGCGGTAAAACGTTATATGGCTGAAGCTTTTACCCTAAGTGGAGAACCCTATATAAAACACTTCATGAGCTTCATTATTTCTTTCATGGGTTCTCCTCAATGGATAAACAACCCTCATCTGCGAGCACACTTGGCGGAATGTCTTGAAACTTTAATGCCGAGTGGAAAGGATAATGTTGGATTGGTTTCTGACGTTAGGGAGGGATTGTTTATTGAATATCCTTTGTCTTCACATTTGGTGACTGCCATTATTCATGTGTTCATAAGCATTGAGATGACATGTCAGAGCGTTGCATTTGAAGAAAAATTCAATTACAGACGTCCCATGTATGAGATAATGAAATTTCTTTGGAGCATTCCTGACCATAGAAAACAATTTATTGAATTAGCAAATTACGCTTTATCAAGCATGGAGTCGTCTAAGCCATCATTATTCCTTCGTTTTGTTAACCTTTTGATGAATGATGCGATTTTCTTGTTAGATGAAGGATTGTCGTATATGTCTCAAATAAGGGAATACCAAACGGCTAAGGATTCTGGTGAGTGGAATCAATTAACAGAAGAACAAAGAACCGAAAGAGAACAGAATTTGCGTCAAATGGGAAACCTGTCAATGTGGTTAAGACCAATGCCACAGTACAAACGCCGTAGAAAAGACGAGGAGTTCATCTTGCGTCCCGATTGTTGTCCACCTGAGGAAAGACCCACGAATTCCAAACATAGAATCATACTCACTAGCAGCGATCCTATAAAATCTAAACCATATGCCTTACCCTATTCGGTTAGACCGCAAATCAAAATGGAAATTCAAGATATGCTGGATTTAGGCATAGTACAGAAATCAAACTCACCTTACGCTTTCCCCATCGTTGTGGTAAAGAAAAAAGATGGGTCAAACCGGGTATGCGGCGATTATTATAGGAAGTTGAATGATATAACGATTTTTGACCCGGAGCAACGACCACAGTGGAGGACTTGTTCTTCCATTTTGCTAAGGATAAATTCTTTTCGAAGTTCGATCTTTCGAAAGGGTATTGGCAAATCCCGATTCATAAAGAAGACATTCAGAAAACAGCGTTTGTAGTCCATGAAGGACATTACGAGTTCCTTAGGATGCCCTTCGGTTTAGTTAACGCCGGTGCAACACTTACAAGTGTATTAAGGAACGTAATCGGGGATATGCAATTCACGAAATGTTATATTGATGATATCAAATATCTATTGTCTAAATTATGGAAGAATTTATTATTTTATCAATTTAATAGTAATATTATTATTATTCAATAAGGATATTAATGTTAGAACTCTTATCAATTTATTAGCATTATTATTATTATTCAACAAGGATATTAATGTTAGAACTCTATATATTAATTTTGATCAAGTATTGCGAATTCTGCGCTAAAAAATTATTTATAAACTTAACATTAGTTTTGTATGCAAAAATATTATAATTTTATTTGGTAATCTGGATACCGTCCAGATATATATATATAATGTTAAATTATGTATAGGGCTTTTTGCCTAATCTCTCGTGCTTTAAATATCTATTAAAATATTATAAAGGAGTACTTTTATCTTTTCATCAGAAGCTCACTCCGTTCACCTTGTAATACTTTCTTCAGAATTGAATTGTTAGAACTTATAAGGAATAGATCTTTATCTTACTAAACTGTGAGATCATTAATCCCCTAGACAACAGTATTAGATCTACATTTACAAGAACCCGCAAGAAGCAATCGGTCCTTCTTGACAATATATATATATATATATATATATATATATAATATATATATATATAAAATATATATTATTATATATATATATATATGTATATATTATATATATAATATATATATATATATTATATAATATATATAATATATATATATATATATATATAAATATATATATATATATAATATATATATATATATTATTATATATATATATATATATTATATTATATATATATATATATAATGTTTTATATAAATATATATATATATATATATATATATTATATTATATATTATATATATATATATATATAATATTATATATATTATTATATATATATATAAGCATATAAATATATATATAAATTAAATATATATATATATATATATATATATATATATATATATATATATATATATATATATATTATAGATGTTCTATATATATATATATATATATATATATATATATATAGATATGCATAGGTGGGCTCTATCGCGATAATAAATCGCGATAACGATATCGGGTTATTTGCTATCCGATAAAATCGTTATCGATTTATCAGTATCGCGATAATTTTTGTTCCAAACTTGCGATAAAAGATTTTTTTTTTTTGCTTCTAGTTTAGAACAGGGGCAAGCCATGTGTCATCAGAAATCTTATCATTCGCATGTTGCTTCAGTTTCTCATTAGCTGTTGAATAGGGAAATGTTAGTTGCTCTTGCGCGATCCCGGTTTGAGCGTTTATTAGCTTTTTGAACACTTAACTTATGTGCAATTTTCTAATTAATTAACTCTGTTCTTGCCATATTCTTAAATCTTAACAGGTAATATTTTTAATATAATTTAGTTGTGCAGTGCAGCCAACAGCAGTAATGCTTTACTATTTTGGAGTAGCTATTGAATCAGTGATGACATCTCAAAAGAATGTTCCGGCATCAAGCCGAAGAAGCTCAGAAAAACAGATTGACGAAGTTTGCAAGGCCAATATTGAGACCAGCGGTCGTGGCAGGAGCCTGTCCGGTAGGTCAGACTTAGACTGCGGGTCAACCAGCAAGAATCAACGACAGATGTCCATCGCTGAGACCTGTGGTATCATCTCCCAGGGCAGGGACGTTCTGCAGTACACCGCCTACAAGACGGTTGTCTGGTTTGTGGTAGACAACATCCTGTCATTGCAGATTGTAAACAGTCAGAGCTTCAGAGACATGGCTCACATCCTGAACCCTACCAAAAATGTACACCCCAAGAGGACACTGGGGAGGAGGATCCTTAAAATCTATAAGGAAATGAAGGAAAGTCTCGCCAGATAAGAAACTAAGAAACAGTATTCAAAAATATTAATTTTATCGTATTATATATATATATATATATATATATATATATATATATATATATATAATATATATAAATTATATATATATTTATATATATAAATATTATATATATATATATATTATATAATATTTATATATATTATAATATTATATATATTATATATATATATATAATATATATATATATTATATATAGTATATATATTATATATTATTATATTATAATATATATAATAAATATATATATTATATATATATATTTATATATAATATTATATAATATATATATATATTATGTATATTATATATATATATATATCTATATATAATGTATATGATAATATAATATATATTATATATATATATATATATATATATATATATATAATATATATATATATATATATAATATATATAAAAACCCCGGTAGCTAGTGATAGAGCACTCGCCAAACAAATCGAGGGTCCCAGAATCGCAAACTGGTCGGGTTGGGAAATGTTTGAGCTATTCTCTACATGGGCTTGGCTCCGTCCCTGCTCGGACGTTAATTGAGTACACCCCTCCTAGATTAGGGCTCTGGCCGTGAGCGGTGGTGTTTAAATCTTTTTTTTTTTTTTTTTTTTTTTTTTTTTTTTAACAGTTTAATCCACTCACGGCCGAGCCCTTTTCAAGAGGGGGCCGAAAAATAACAAGGAAAACTCCCAAACCCAATCTCCAGCCCACCTAAGGCAAATCTTCAAGGTGAGCGGCAGACGTGGGCTTTAAAGAGAGGAAGATTAATATAGTTGGAAAAACAGAAGAAGGCAAGGAGGTTTTCCACAGACAAGAAGTGGCTGGAAAGAACGAGGCACCACAACGAACAAGGTCTGGGGTTACTCAATAACTCGACTGCAAAATTCATGCGAGAGCTGGCAACCCCCTTTGTATTGCGAGGGCGACGCAATGGAGGTAAGAATCAGCGAAGCGGCAACTCCCTGAAGCATCTACCGCTGTAGTAAACCTATGAAAAGAGATAGTGCGCCACGTCCGTCGCAGAGATAGGGGCAAGAGAGTTTGAAAAGTAGGGGGACAGTTTATTAGTCTCTTAGCTTTAGACTCAAACCTATGCCAATAGAAGGGTGGAGCCGGAGCCCCCCAAATGTGAGAACAGTAATCTCTCCATACAAGGGGCGAATAAGGCCTTATATAACTGGAGCAGCTGTGCAGAGGAAAAAAAATTCCCGCAACCTGAACCTCCCAGTTTCTTTTGAGGCCACCTTAGCAATCAATTGAAATATGAGGTTTCCAGGACAATTTTTTTTGTTTTTGTTAAGACCAAGAATGTTTAAGTTTTTATTCACAGGAGAGACGTTAGAGCCGTCCAAGGAAAATAGGAAATTTGGGAGGTGTCTTTTGAGAGGGAGATGTAAGAGAGTTGAGTTTTAAAATGAGTTGAATTTTACATAGGTTGCGGTGAAACCCACGGAATCCATCCAGATCGACAAGGATAGAAATCGAAAGCTGAAGACGAGAGGCAACTCTAGAAGCAAAAGAGGGAGCAGATTTGAAGTGAGTAGAAGAGTGGAGTGTTGAGTCATCGGCATAAGAGTGAACAGAGTAGGAAGTACAGCTGAGGAGATCGTTGAATGAAAAGAGGAAATAAAGTTTGGAGATAGAACGAACCTTGCGGAACACCACAATTAAACAGGAAGGGAGGAAGAGGTCGCTTCCATCAACGAGTGCTGATATAGAGCGATCGGAAGAGAAAACTAGACAGAGTAAGCAAAGAGAAGGAGGAAACCCAAAGGAAGGGAGCTTAGAAGAGCAGTGAGGTGCCCAAACCCGGTCAAGCTTGGTATGTCAAGCGCCACCTACGCAGACTCCCCATGGCCCCTAAGGGCAAGAAGACCCATAAATTCAGTGAGATAGGAAAGAATGTCACCAGTTGAACTCGAAGCGACGAAAGCCATACTGAATGATCTGAAAGAAGGGAATGAGACTCAGGATGATCCAGGAAATGAGAGTTAAGAAGAGTTTCAAAGATTTTAGATTAAATACAAGTGAGAGCTATGGGCGATAGTTAGAAGGATCAGAGCGCTACCTTTTTATTTTCGGGATCGGTTGGACATGTGCGCGCTTCCAGCACTGAGGAAAAGTATTAGTATTAAGACATAGAGATAGAGTTGAACGAGACAGGCGCCAGCTCAGAAACACACTCCCTCGAAACACGGGGAGGAATGCCATCGGGCCACTAGCCTTACCCTGACGTTCAAAGATCTCAGGATCCCATGCACACGTTCATGTGTAATCACAGGTAAAGACATGGGAAACTTGAGAGGAGAAGGAGTAGAGGAGGG
>JABUQX010068875.1:0-12500 GCA_015478945.1 Trachelipus rathkii
AAAGCAGTGATTACCGCGTATTCAGTAAGAGCCAGAAAGATAGTAGTAAAAAGACAGTAAAAAAACCACGCATACTAATCCCAATTTAGGTCGTAGAGTTAACACCTCCTATTTGTGATTTGTACATGAGATTTACTGCTTAAGGTATGTAATCCGTAATTGTTTGGTTTAAATCACATGTTAAAGCAGTGAGTTAATGCAGTAAAGCATAAAGTTAAAGCAGTACAAATAGCAAGTAAAAACAAAAGCATACTAATCACCTAATCGTCATCCACTTTAGGTGTTAGATTAACATCTACTCTTTGATTTTTACTTGATATTTCACTGCTTTTACATATAAGCTATAAATATGTCAAGTTTTTGAGATCGAATACTCTTTAATAATAGTTTCGTGAACAATTGTAGTAAAAATAACAAATGATTAATACTACTCAGACATATATCTGGATTTAATATACTTTACTCTCCTTTGACCACTCATACAATTTTTAGAATTTTGCATTCACTCTCAAACATGATATAAGTAATTAAAGTAAATTCCATAGATCATTATAAAAAATACATGGTCTACTAGTTGACAATAATAATTAACCTATATATAGGTACTGTAACCATGAAGTTATCAAGTTTTAGGATTCGCCGAAAAATTTGTATTTTTTTCATAATTTTTACAATTCTGTTAAAGTATGAACATAAATAATAAGAATTGTGACTCCATAGTATTACTCCATCAGTCATTTTGTTTCATTATGAAAGATAGAGAAGAAATTTTTCGTTAATCTGAACAATGTTCTAAGTATGAAAATAAAATCTGAAAACTGACTTTATAGTATATATACCCTTTCTTTATTCGCCCTCAAAAGCAACCGCGGTGAATAATTACGCTTTGTGCGTTCTGCCTTTCTTGCGGATACGCACTCGTCCGGCGAGGCGAGAACCCAACCGGAAATAATTGCGTCCTGCCGGGCGCACGCGGCGAGGCGTCGAAGTATTGCGCAGGTGGCGAGGACGCGCCGGGCGGCGGCGAGGTGTTCGTCGTGTTCGACTGACTTTGTGCGGAAGGCGCATGCTGCGCCTGTGTTCCGATTATGATCTGAAGGTAGACAAAAGATATGAGTCACAAAGATGATCATCAATATAGATGGTTATAGAAGCACTGAGACGCGGGCGCACAAAGGTCTAAACTTGATGAGTCATTTCGACAAGAAGAATGAACCATTCCAAACTAGTTAATTAGAATAAGGTCATCAGACTGCATGAGATTAATGCAACTGCATATTACTAATTTGAGGCAATTACTAAAAAGTGAGGCATCAAAAAAATATCGAGTGTGCTGAGTGTAAGTGTAAGTGTACTGTGCGTGTGAGTGTAAGTGTAAACATGGTTTAATGTAAGTGTCTAGGCTAGTAATGGCATAGTGTAAAGTGTCTTCTTACTAACGTGCTCTTATACTTAAAATACTAACCTACAAATAATGTAGGCAATAAGCATTCATTCTAGCAGAACTCTGTGTAATATAGCAAACACGAAGATAGGTGGTGAGTGGGACAGAACCGTCCGGGAAATTCCTCCATCCAACTACCACCCTTAATTACTAGGGGTGGTATCACCCTATAGTCCGCCTTCTAGACTTCACATATTAGGCGCTTTGCAGTAGGGACACTACGGGGAATGGTGGGCGAATTAGAAATTATAGTTTCGCTCTTCGAACAGCAGTGCGGCAACTACTCAGTGGGATATAAGTTAGTCCAGTTTTGGCCTTATGGGATGTGGCACTGTGGATATAATAATATATACCACTCACTTTAGGAACTTAATGTAGGCTAAATATTCATCTAACTATATATTTGGCTAATATAACTGTATATATTATAATATACTAATTATTAGGACTAACTTATATATATATATATAAATATACAACTTTATATTATTATATAATATATATATATATATATATAATATATATATATAATATATATATCTATAGTATAATACTATGGTCAATACTACTATTATATATAATATATATATATATTATATTTATATATATAATCATTATATTATTTATATAACTGTATACAAAATTATATGGTATATTATATATCATCTATACTCAATTATATATATACTATGGCACTTATATAATATATACTATATATATATATACTACTTTATTATATATATATATATAATATATAATATATATATATTATATATTATATATTGTTGCGGAGAAGAAACACGTAGCTGGATAGTACAATGCGTCCCCGACTGTAAGGTGTTTTCTCCACTCTTTGCTCGTAGAGTCTAAGGTTCGAAGTAAATAAAAAGATTTCGGAGGTCAAGTTTAGAAGATTACGTAGATGTTTGGTTTTGTGATGCTTCAAAAATAGTGGTTCGACACATGTCTAAGTAAGTTGCGACCTCACCCATCACGCAACCGACCTGACCTGGCACTCCATCAGCAATCTCTCCAGAAGACACTGGGTATAAAATTACGAAAACCATCACTGAGTCTTAGAATACTCCTTCAAAGGGTGTATTGGGGTGAGGTTAGCGCCATTAAATGTTGAGGCCATACTTCCAAAGTTCGTGAGGAGCCATCGGAGGAAAGTTAAGTCGTAGGACTCCGTAGGCTGCTTACTTGAATGACTGTTCGAAGAGGATTGTGAACGTTGATAACATATAAAATTGATGCTAAGATTTTTACCCAGAGAAATGGTGTAGAATAGTATAGATCGTTTCCCGGATCTTTACTCGAAGTTTAATATAGTTCTGGACGACTAATCAGATATGGTTCTTGAAGATTAAGAATAATAATAAAAATAACAAATGATCAAAGGATATTGACACACAGTAAAAATATTAGTTTTACTAAACTCGCTCAATTGGCGTCAAATTAAATGATGGGATGTTTGTGTTGTAAAAAGTTAACAGTAACACAAATCCAAACCCAAACATATATGAATAAAAGGATTATGATTAAATAGAATTAGTTAATACACATTGGAGAATAAGTTCAAGGTATCCAATGTATAAAAATATGTACGAGCACAGACAGCTCTGGAATCAGATACGAGAGTGGAAACCGAACGCTTCAAATATTGCTCTGCAATATAAATCAAGGGAGAAAAGAAATCCAGACCTTGCAACAATTGGTTGAATAAATGATGACTTAACTGAATTTGACTGGGGGAATGGTTCGAAGTGGGGAGTATGATTCAGGAGAATCACCACTCTGCTGAAGTACTATCAACCACTCTGCTGAAGTACTATCAAGGAGGAAAGAATCAGGCCTAACCCCAATGTTAGAATTGGCAGGGAGAAGGATCCAGGTGAACCACAACTCCGAGACAACTCCACAAAGAAAGATTCAGGATGAATTCCCAACTTCAAAATAGCACCGAGAAAAGATTCACTAATGAATCTCGACTCAAGAGGATCAGCGAAGAAAGATTCAGGAAGAATCCCAGCCCAACACAAGAAGATGAGCCCAATACAAAAATGTAGTCCAGAATAAGAATGTTCAGAAGGCAGCAAGATTCAGGAAGAATCCCAGCCCAACACAAGAAGATGAGCCCAATACAAAAACCCTGTCAAATATAAACAATGATTGGTATTTACATCATAATTTCTATTTGCATATTTGACAGTTAAAGAAAGTTACATATATCTATTCTATTAAGAAACATACCCTGGTATATCCAAGAGGGGTTTCTTATATGGGGAACAAAGGATGTCAATGGACTTCAACAGCAGGACAGTAAACTGTAACAAAATGTCAAGTTTACCATCTCTAATATTAATACATAAGTCATTTACTTGAATTATAATTACAAAACTTAAATAAGGTTGATTATTTATATCACTAACCTTGAAAACAGCTAGATAGTCTTTTCAAGGTCTTCAATGTGTTATATGTGAGCACTACTATGGGTATACAACCATCTGTGCTTCTGGCTATGCTTTTTATTAGTATTTACTTTGTTTATAATATCAAATATAAAAATCATGAACAAGTTATCTTAGAATAATCTTAGAATCTAATAATTTTAATATTGTCATTTTTATCATATTTTAAAGCCATAAGATGAATAACATATACTATTTACAGGCTGGATCAACTTGGTCAAAAGTCAGACTGTATAAAATATTGTTCAAGGATTAACAATTCGAGAATCAAAATAGCGAATTTGCCATTGACACCACGGATGCATGATCAATATCTCCCTTATATCCTCCCCCACCTCAATTTTCCACGTCGTTCGAAGAAAGACGGGAGTGAAGAGGCTAAAGAGCATAGAAACAGCGCCGCAGAGAAGGAATCTCAGTGACTCCTAAATAAGCCTATAAATAATTTAACAAATAATCTTAAATAATTTTACTTTATACAATCTTTATATTCCATTTTTATGTTAATTTAAATAGATTTCTACATTAATTCATTAGGGAGGCTAGGAAAAAACGTTTGGATGTAAACCATCCAACAACAAAGGAGAATTCAGTTTAAGGTTTCCTTGTTGATATAATAGCTATGAGGGGTGACAGTAGGTACTTCCCCTTAACAATGTTTTTATGACAACCATACATTATGTCGGTCCCTCTGACGGTATTTTTAGCCGGCTATTAGTATTTTTCTTCCATGAGAGAGGTGAACAATTTAAACTGTAGATGTATATTCCCACATCTTTTCGAATGATAAACCAGGATCTTCAATAGTGTGTTTTTGACATACTTGGTGTCCCAATCCTGACTAATGTGTTCCATGTTGGACACATACCTATCTTGCCCATGTGGAAGGTGTCAATAACTTTGGATTGGGTATTCACCTTTGGTAGCCTCAGTGATGTTTTTCCATGATCGGATTCCTATGGTTTTAACACAAGCCAAGCACCCAGATATGGTGCGGCCTAAAGCAGAACAGTTTTTATATTGCCATCCCATTTGGAACTTCAAAAGCTTCCGGCCATGAACAATGGCATGATGAACACTGGAATAGTCCGGTCCGGATACTCTGGGAAACCGACAGAGATGTTTCTAGATGTCTTGAGCCCAGCCGAATCAAATCTGAAAAACATCATATATCCGGCAGTTATTGAGTCATGGAAAAATTTCAAATTACAATAGAAATGCATGAACATATTTCCTATTCTAAGATAATTATTTTTTTCATAATAACTGTCATGAAGCGAAAAAATGAATTAGAGTAAAACTAACTCATTTTGACCTTCTTTAATTTCTCAATAATTTTAAAACAAGAGTAAACATCCTATCTTTGATATATATAATTATGAAAAGTAATTTACTTTAAAAAAATAGAAAATTTTTATTTTAAAATAATTAAAGGGATTAAATTAAACTTTCCATAGTCAGAAAATAGCTGCTTGGAAAATTACCATAATTGTTCATCGAAAACACACCATCCCTCAATAATATGAAATTTTTTTATTTTCATAGTTATAGTCTCTATTTCGAAATATCACCGTCTAGAAGTCTTTTTCCCTGATTCCTTTCTATTCTTCATTATATACTTATTGAATCATCCCTTTGGTCCTATGATTTTGAAGAGAGAGTCTACTCATCCAGGGCTATACGTCGGTCATGAGAAACATCTTTTTTTTTTTTTTTTTTTTTTTTTTTTTCTTTTTTTGTATATCGGACAAATCTGTAAAATAAGTTTAAAGCTCCTCTACTCCACAACCCGTCATGAAACATGACAGGTTCGTTGGAACCGAGGAACCTGTGATGATATATATGCATTCATATGATATGTACATAAGTTCATATATATTTATTTAGAGGTAGGTGGTTTTCGATGAATACATATCTAATAAATATATGCATTTCTTTTAAAATATACTGCATATATTTATGCCTTTTTGGTCAAATAAATTAAGGAATTCAGTTACACAAGACTTTTTGAGATATTAGTTAAATAGTTTAATCTTTAGTTGCAAGCATACGCGAAGATCTCAGACACACAAAGATCAAATTTTTATGCAAGAATCATTTTACCCCAGGAGGGTTTTCGTTCTCATAAGTTAAAAGTTTTTGACGATCAGGCACACTAGAAAGCATACATTTCAAAACAGCTTCAATAGATGAAGAGGTTTTTTAGACTAATAGTCAAAAGAAGTTTAACTTAAGAGATTAAAGAAAAGTAGGAAATAAGATTTTTTTGTACTTATCTGGTTCACGGTTTTTAGAAAAGTTATTTGGCTTAGTATTTTATATTAATTTTTCAGTCAGTATTTACTTCGGCTCAGGACACATGTGTGTCATTTTATAACCCCGAGAAGAGGTTATAAAAGACTGGTCCGTCTCCGGTAGTGTACATACTCCAATGGAGTCGACATGAAGTTTATTCACTACTAGAAGTAACTAGCAGATAGTTATAGTGAACCCTGGCTAAACATTTTAAATAACAGGGTTCACCATCAGCGTTATTTCCATATATTAAAGGTTTATTATGGGCATAATATATGTGAACATTAACTTTAAAGACATCAGTAAAAGCAGTGATAACTTCTGGTATTGGTAATTGACCCGGAAGTTTTAATAATCGGAGTCTTTTTTGAACCAACTGACCTTGAAGTTTATATTTTACGGGATGCTTTTGTAATTCTTCGATAAGAACATCTCTTACCTCTAAATGTCTCTCGACCGATCCAAAAAGAGAAAAACTTTATATTGAACGATATCCGGATTCGGATTCGCACATCATTGGAAAGAACCCAGGAGGAATGAAATCCAAAGAAGGATTTTCGGGTTCTTCCATATTATCATTTACTGGAGATCGGGAAAGGAAGCATCGGCAACCTATATTTTTAGGGCCCGATATATGACGGATATCAAAGTCATATTCATAGAGCTCTTCCATAGTCCTAGCTAACCTCCCATCAACCAAACTCATATTTTGTAAATAGATGAGTGGCATATGGTCGGTATATATAATGAATTTTATACCACGGAGGAAAGGTCTAAGGGATTTGACAGCCCAACGCAAAGCAGTTAGTTCTTTATCAATTACTCCATAATTTCTCTGAGCCCCATTGAAGGTCATAGAAATAAAAGCAATTGGCCTGCGTTCGCCGTCTTGAATTTGTGAAAGGCAAGCACCAGCCCCGAGGTCTGAAGCATCCACATGGAGCTCCATGGGAGAAACCTCCGGACTATAATCAGGGAAACCTAACAATGTGGGATTTACTAAGGCCTCTTTAAGTTGATCAAAGGCCTGCTGACACTCCGGCGTCCATTTAATGGATCTACCACCAGTCTGGCATGATAAAGGCTTACTGATTTGAGAACAATCTGGAATATGTCGCCTATAAAAGTTTACCATTCCCAGAAACTGGCGTAATTGTTTTACGGTAGTGGGGACAGGGAATTCTAAAGCTCCTTTGAGATTTTTTTAAAGGGGAAGTATACCTTTCCGTGATATATGGTGACCCAAGAATTCCACCTCAGTACGACACAACCGGGTTTTACTGGGTTTAAGTTTGTACCCGTTTTTCTCTAGTGCAGAAAGGACACGATCCAAGGTGGCTAGATGATCATCTATATTTCTACTGAGAATGATAATATCATCTAAGTAATACATAACTCGGACCATGGTAATCTTCCAATGCCAATATTATCACCCGTTGGAAAATGTGGCCCGGACCATTCTTTATCACCAAAAGGGCATTTTTAAATATCGTACTGTGCAAAGGGTGGAAAACAGTTTTTTTCACACTATCGGGTTCCAATTTGACACTTGATAATTAACACGGACAGATCTATTGTTGTAAATAGACATAATATACATATTATAAATCATATCTATTAGGTTAGGCAATGGGAAGGAATTGGTCTTAGTAACACTATTTAATTTCCGGTAATCGATACATAATCGTAACTTACTGTCAGGTTTTCGGACCGGAACCACAGGAGCTGAATAAGGGGATTTACTAGGTCTAATAATATCCTGCTCCAACAGTTCATGACATTGTTTTTCTATTTCTTGAGCCAAAGGGCCCTGGAAACGACGTACTGGTAATCTCACAGGTCGACCAGTTTCTACCTCGATAGCGTGGGTGATTTTAGTAGCCACTCCAACGTCGTGGTCACCGAAACAGAGCCGATTTATGTTTTAACTGCGATTAATCGTTTCTTTTCGAGGTCAGAGATAGGAATATCCGCAAAGCAAAACTCCTCCTCCAACTTAGTGGGGGACCATACGTCTGCTTTAAAGTTGATTTCGGAATTCGTCGCCTCTACTGGCTTAGTATTAACTTGAAGAAGATCTTCTTCTTCCAAGGAACATAAGCTACCTACTACAGTACCTTTTCTATAATAGTGAGGTGTATCGGAAGGATTAAATAGAGCGATCCTACAAGAGTCTCTCAAATCCAATACACCCGGAATTGGAATAACAGGTCCCATTGGCTCTGCTTGAAAACCTACCAAGGAAGAGAGTTCAGATGAAGGACAATTTACATCCACCATCTGACAGGAAAACGGGGGAACATTAATGGAATTAACCGTGACACATTTATAAAAAGGGATGTTTAGACTCTCATCCTTAGCTATGGAATCTATACAATCGTCAGTTCTATGCACTAATTCCCGCGTAGTTAAGTCTGGGAGAAGGTCATTTTCTTTTAAAGCAACAGCCCCTAAAACTAGCGGAGCTGGCATAAATTCCTGGGGAACTACCAACAAAATGACGGGCTTAGATACATAATCACTGTCAGGGAAGTGCAAATTACATTCAGTGTAGAAGTCAATAGGTACTGAATGTTCTCGGACCAGACCACTGATGGCATTAACTTGTATATCCACAGAGGGCCGTAAGGGTAAATTCTTCATGTAACCCTCGGTTATTTCAGTGCTGATTAAACTAATTCCAGCTCCACTGTCTACCATACAACCATAGAAACCAGAGCTGTTGGGTACCAAAGCGACTGAAACAATAAGAGGGTCCTCCTTGAAAGGAGTACAATGGACTACCATCGTCCGTAAGGGATTTTCTAGGGGTTTATTTATTTCTAAGGAAGGTCGGACGGATGATTTCTCGGGAATAATTTTAGAAGTTAAAATTTTCTGCATTTCTCTCATCATTGACTGAGTCTCTTAAAGGGTTATTCTCACCAGGAGACTCAGTTCCGGGGAGACCCCGGACGTTTAAAGGAAGGATGCATACCGCCCCTCATCATTAAGCGCATTGATTAAATTTTTTACGTTTGAAGGAGGGACGTTTCTACTTGGCTTGGATGATGGAGTCCTGTGATTTGTCGATTGATTTGAAGAATACGACCGGGAATATACTCTTTCAAAGGGAACAGTTCTAGGGGAAGAAGGCTCATTGTAAGGATTATGGGACTGGGGAGGAGCACTATTGTGTGAACACCTCATCCCAGCGTGAGCCCCACCGCAAAAAGGACAAACTACTTTTCTAATATTCGGGGAAGAAGAGGAAGAAGAATTCCTAGAGCGACAGTTGGCCCTGATGTGGCCTTTCTTTTTGCAGTAACTGCATACTCCAAGATATTTGTAACACTCCTCCATGGAGTGACCTGTTTTTTCACAGTAGTGGCACAGAACATTTCTCCGGTCATCAGCCCTAGGACGGTTCGGTGAAATCGACTTATGGTCATGACTCACGTTATTATTCTGGTTTTTGTAACTATTGGTGGAATCACGATAGTAACGACTACCACTATTTCGTTCAGGAGGACTACTTTTATTCTTAGGGGCCTGACGATGATTAGTTTTAGATTTAGGCTTATGTTGCTCGACTTTGTGATGTAAAACATCTGTCCATCCAGGGAGTGCCGTATTGATCTGAACCACTGGCTCCAAGGATTCGTGTAAGTCCACTTTCTGGTCAGCGCGGTAAGAAGTTGATGGGCCGACCTCAAGTGGATTTGTTTGGGACATTAAATTTGGGAAAGCAGTGTTCTCACTGTCTAAAGAGTCCGCAAAATTCACGATATTTTCCCATGAAGCTCTACTATAACCGTCCAGCTCCATCATTTTTAAATATTGATGGACGAGGTTTCATATATAGGAGCAACACTAACATTCGAGAAGCTATGCCTAAGGGAATCATGATCCTCTCATATCATGTCCATGGTATGCTTGACTAGCTAGGCGTTCCAACCGAAGGGCAAACATTTTGATGCTCTCATTGGGGTATCGGTGAGCAGCATGATACTTCTGTATCCTATATTCTTTTTTCTTCCGTTCTTCATCATGATACCAGCATACAAGATTATCCCGTACAGAGAAATATTCACGGTTATCTTTTATTATTTCTCGGTATATGTTAAGAAATTTGCCTTCTAGCTGTCGACCAAGCAGTCTCAACCATTGGTGATGGGCATTTGGGTAGTGTAAACTACAATAAGCCTCAAAATCAGCCAGGTAGACTAAGAGATCTTGTTCCGCTTCATATTTAAACTTACCAGGATCCACAACCTTAAGTTTCTGAGAGTTCTTGAGTAACTGGGTAAGAAGCACTATGGCTTCCTCCAGCATATCAAGTCTCTGTTTCATATGTGGTCCTGAATACATAGAAGGTTCATTGTCGTCAGGAATACGACGTTCATAAGGTGTTTGGGAATATCCTTGTGGAAAACACCCAGAATAGACCCGAGGGTCAGTTGATAACATCTGGTGCTCCGGATATTGATTTCTTGGCATTTGTTCTCGGTGAGGCTGTAGCAATTTATTATATTTTTCTGAAAAGTCAGCCTCTCCTCTATTTATAGGGGATAGAGAATCTCTATTGCCTCTACCCATATCGGGATTTCTAAATAGAGACTTAGGTTGGGTAAAGTAATTTACTGGGGGTATAGAATTTTGACGAAGACTGGGATTAGGAAGAATTTGAGGTTTAGGAAGAAAATTATGAGTAGGTCACAAAGATTAGGATTAGAATATAGATTAGGTATTAAGGATATAGTTTAAGGATTTTGTGAAGAAATTGATTTCTAAGGTTTTCTACATAACTAGGTGGATTAGGAAGAAAAGTCTTGGATCGTGATTGAGATTGGGAATCTAAGGAAGGTTTATTATCACGATCATATAAAGAAGTGGTATTTTCAGGCATATGCACATGATGGGAATCGAAGTCAGGTGGAATACCTTGACCTGGATTATGGTACTTTCTCCGTTCAACATTACCGACTGAATTTACTTGAGCCAATTGCCTTTCACTGAGTAATTTATCCTTATTGAGTTTCATCAATAAGTTACCCATTTCGGACTCAGTGAAAGGTTTGTCAGAGTTGGTAACTAAATTTAAGTCAGAGTTGGTAATTGAATTTAAGTCCGAGTTGGTACCTAAGGGTATATCAGAGTTGGAAACTTCTACCCTGTCTTTATTTTCCTCATTCATTCTTACATTCATATCTACATTATTTTTATTACGATCATCACACAGACGCAGGTCTAAACGTGGATCTAATGCGACAGCTGCAAGAGAGGGATCGAAGTCCACAGCTTCTTGGCTATCAGCACCTATGCTCGTTTCCAAGTCTTGGAGTTGAGGTTTTTCTGACATTTTATTTAAGTTTTAAAGGAAAGTATTTCAAAAGGATTTGATTGGGGTTTTATTACTAACTAACTCTCGATCTGTCCAATATAAGTACAAAAGAAGAAATTTCTTTGAAAAAACAAGAGAATCGATGATTTTTCCAGAAAATAAATATGACGATGTGAACTAGAGTCACAATCCTAGTGCACGCAAGCGCAGGAACTCAAACAGAGTCCCTGTTCGGGCGCCACTTAATTTATTTATGTAGCGGAGAAGAAACACGCTGGGATTAACAAGCGTTCCCGACTGTAAGGTGTTTCTCTCCACTCTTTCTCGTAGAGTCTAAGTTCGAAGAAATAGAAGATTTCGGAGGTCAAAGTATAGAAGATTACGTAGATGTTAGGTTTGTGATGTTCAAAAATAGTGGTTCGAATGTCTAGTAAGCACAGCAACCACCTGACACCATCAGGGGTAATACAGAGCAGGTTAGGTTTTCTCCGTAACGGAGGAAGTTAGTCGTGGGACTCCGTAGGCCTGCTTACTTGAATGACTGTTCGAAGAGGATTGTGAACGTTGATAACATATAAAAATGATCTAAGATTTTTACCCAGAGAATGGTGTAGAATAGTATAGATCGTTTCCCGGATCTTTACTCGAAGTTTAATATAGTTCTGGACGACTAATCAGATATGGTTCTTGAAGATTAAGAATAATAATAATAAAATAACAAATGATCAAAGGATATTGACACACAGTAAAAAGTATTAGTTTTACTAAACTCGCTCAATTGGCGTCAAATTAAATGATGGGATGTTTGTGTTGTAAAAAGTTAATAGTAACACAAATCCAAACCCAAACATATATGAATAAAAGGATTATGATTAAATAGAATTAGTTAATACACATTGGAGAATAAGTTCAAGGTATCCAATGTATAAAATATGTACACGAGCACAGACAGCTCTAGGATCAGCAT
>JABUQX010068875.1:15000-30582 GCA_015478945.1 Trachelipus rathkii
TAGGTAAGCAGCACTAATAATAATATAATCAAAGGCGATGACTCCTATACCGTGCTGCTCGTTGCTTAAGCACGAAGTTAACATTAGAACGATCGATACTTTTGCAATATATCATGAGCTTGAAAAGTCAAAAATTTATTTGGCTGATTTAAGTCGTACTCAGGAACAACTTAGGAGACTTTATGGAGAATTTGCTTCTAAATGTGAAGAAAATTCAGGTCATATTTCTGAGATAGTAAAGCTCAAGAAAGAATTGCATAATCTCCAAATTGAATCAGTGAAGAAGCCTGAAATGAAAGATGCATCGGTTGAAGATTCGATGGTTGATATTTCTAGCGAAGTTAAGGATGAATCTATGGAAGGACCTAAAGACAAGTAAAAAAATTTAACAAATTAATAAATATGCCTATAAAACTTTAGCGAAAGAAACAACATTTTACATTTGGATAAAATTTTAGTGGTGGAGCTGCAAAATTTTCAACTCAGTTCTTTTGAATTATTTTTAAACTTTGCTTGAAAAATAGATAATAATTTATTCATGTAATTCTGGCCAGGAAGTTTGGGATAAAGCTACTATACATATCATATAAAGAATGATATTCGGCACAGACGGCTTGTATGGAATTTCCCTTCGCATAGTCAAAATAAGGAATAGATCAAACAAGAAATAACGTCCGATAGCTCACCCGGTAGAGGCACTCGCCAACTAACAGCCGAGAGACCCAGGTTCGTTCACTGGTCAGGCGTGTTAGTTGTGTGCTGTTACTTTCTTGAATGTGTCCTTGCTCAGACTTAAAAAATACCACACCCCTCCAGATTAGGGGCTCTGCCCGTGAGGAGTGGGTGTTAACCTGTAATATATATATATAATAATAATATATATATATATAATATATATAATATATATATATATATATATATAATATTATATATATAATAATATATATACATATATTGTAAATTAATATTAATTGCTATTTTTTCAATCCATTATAAAAAGGTGACTTGCCGTCGTGCTCAAATCGAATACGGAGATTGTGTACCGGTGAAGAGTCTGCCTATGAAAATTGTGTGTCAAATTGTTGCCTTTTCGATCTTAAGTTACCTTTTGATGTTGCGATTCTCTTTAAGTATAAATATGGAGAGACTGACTAGCTGTTATTTATTTTAATAGTTTATTTGAAATAGTATATATATATATATATATATATATATATATAATTATATATATAGTAATATATATATATATTATATAATATATATATACTATATATATATATATATATATATATATATATATATATTATATAATATATTATATATATATATATATATATATATATGGCTTTATTTTACTTTTCGGCTGCAAGGAGCAAAAATCCAAATAATTAATGTATCGTTATGTTAATATTTTAGGGTAAATTACATTAAATTTTTGGGTAACTTAACCTAACTTATAACCTAAACTAACGTAAAAACCTATCCTATCCTAACCTAACCTAACCAATCTTAACCTAAATAACCTTACTTCAATATGAAAAGGAATAAAACACTTATAAATGTCCCCTATATAACTATATATATATATATAATATATTATATATATAATATTATATATATATATATATATATTATATGTATATATATATAATAAATATAATATTATATATATATATAGGGAGAGAGAGAGAGAGTAATAAAGTATCTGGAGTCCTGCTGATATTATATAATTTTTAAACTATTTCATTTGTAAATAAACGTGATGAATCTTAATGCGTGAGCAACACGTTCCTCGCCAGCTTTGGCCTGGGCCCACGGCAGTGTTAGAGAACAGTATGAATTTCATTAACCAGTGCTCGATATATTATTTATTTATATATATATTTATATATTTATATATACAAATTATGTAAAATTTATAAATTTTTTTTAGATAAATAAAATTTTTAAAGATTTTTAAAAATATATATATATATTAAGCCATATAGGGATAAAGGTATCGGTATCGGTATTGGGTATACAGCAAAAATTTTGGTATCGTACTCAGTAATGAAAAAATTGTGAGTACGTTGTGATTGGTATCAGGATCGGCTCAAATTTTGATATCAAGTGCAACACTAATATATAATATATATATATATATATATATATATATATATATATATTTATATATATATAATATATATAATATATATATATATATTACTTATATAATAATATATATATATAATTGTGAAGGCCATAATTTGAATGATAATGAGATCCGCCAGTCAAAATTTATAATTATGGAATTATCGTAGCGATTTCCGTTTTGATTTTGGTATAAGTTAGATTATTTTTATAATATATATAATTTTATTTAATATAAGAGAATTTATTTATTTTAGATGAAAGGTGAAAAAATGACTTGATAGCATGTAATATATTAAGATAGAAATTAATTTTACACATTATCAAAGTCGGAGAAATGAATTTTTAATTTTAATAATTTACTTATATTGTTTTGAGTACTCCCTAATTTGTATTTAAAGGAGGAATTTTTATGTAAGGCTTTCTTTGTTCTTCTAATTTCTTTTATTATTGGCATATCTTTTTATCAAATTGTTTATGCAGTAAAACTCCAGTTTTATCTTGATTATTTCTGCAAACCTGTACATCTTCCAGATCAGTAAATAAACTCTCATTGAAGCTTGATCCTAATATTCAGTAAGCAATATAAATTTTAATAATTTATCCCCTTAAGACAAGAAGATATTTTGGAACTGAACGCACGTGTGTCCCTCTATCGATAAATATTCAACCACACGTTTTGGTTGGACCTGTCCGAAAGGAATATAGTTTTCCGACATTATTTCTTCATTACACTTAATGAACTTAGGTACTCACCTCTCTTTCATTCTTCACGGTCTCTTTTCCCTTCTATAGATAATAATAATGGACTATTACAGGGTTCACACTTTCTGGAAAGTCAGGGAAAGAAAAATTGGTCAGGGAAACGTTTTTAAGATATGCTGAAAGTCAGGGAAATTCCAAAAAAGTCAGGGAAATTTTTAAAAATTTCAAAACATATGAAGAATGATCCATGGACCAAGTTGCATTATTTTTGATTATTTTTTTTCCTTAGCTGTATAATTGTGGAATAAGAGATTATTTGATAAGTGAAATGAATAGGATGGGGCGAGAATGACATTCCAATAAATTACTTTTCTATCCTGTTTTTTCTATTTTTAGTTCACTATTACCTACTATTCTTCCTATTCTGTTCGTAGAGGTTGTTCCAAGTTCATCCTTTCGATTGAAGGTGATTGGTATATGGATGTGTTTTAGACTGTATGACTTATGACTTCATCTGTTTATATCTTTTTCGTTTTAGGGATTTATACTTTTTGAGGTGGTTTTTTTTTTTTTTTGTGGTTTTGACGAAGTGATTTGGATTTTTGTGCAGTTGAAGGTATTTTATGTATTTATTTATAAAAGACTTCACACAAAAAACTAACTTTAATAACCAGTGGTTGGACGTTAAACTGAGCCTCACAGTTTATCAGGTGGTTGGTAAAGTACCTGATAGTTCCAAGGCATACTGTAGTATGTAAAAAGAACTTTGATCTATCTTACATGGGACGCCAAGCTGAAGTTTTCATTCAAGAGGGGAAACTCATTTGAATTTAAACAAAACTCAGCGGATCAACCATCATTGAAAAACTTTTTGTTATGTGTTCCTAATAATACAAATATAGTGAAGTGTGGTGCACTGAAAAATATGGCCATTCCATCAACTTCTATCAATATCTAACGCGATGTAATATGACCCTGAAGTGTTCTATTAATAACCAATCAAAACCAGTTTATCAATCAAGTTACATCTTTTTGCATTAAAGATGTTACAAGATCTGAAAACTATGGGCTTTAAAGGTGGTGGATGATAAAATGTCTTTTAAAACTCGTGTGAAAAGATAGGGGAAACATTTAAAATTAATGTTTCCAGATAATGCAGTAGCTTCAATTTTAAAATATGGCCGATGAAATGTAAATAGTGATTACTGGATCTTGCCCCTATTTTTCTAGAAATCTAAAGCACAATACACTCTACTTTGCAGTGAAGCTCATTCTAATCCTTGAATTAAAATTCAAAATATTTTTTGGATGTGATTGTCTTTCTAAGAGACTCGATTAGTTTTTTTCTTCTATAGTCCTGGGAATCAATGTTATGTGGAAATTGTTGTCAAATTATTAAAATTAGGACTGATATTTTCGCATGAAAATGCGACAGTGGAAGGAGGGTTTTGTATTAAATTAAGCAATTTTAGTGGAGAATCTAGAAGAACAAATATAGTCTGATTTCTCAAAGAACAGCTGCACAATGCTATAAGATTTCATGAAAGTATATATAAGTTCCTATCACTCAAAAAATGTTGACAAAAGTAAGAGCTGCCCATAGGACATATGAAGAACATCTCAAAGTCAAAACAGAACCAAAAAAAAGAAGAGAATAAAAGGTTGAAAAAGAAAATTATCCATACAGATCTATAACTTGAAGAGCAGAGAAAGATGTTTAAAAACTGAAAGCTTTGACAGAAGAAACCGCTATAAAATCAAAAATTCAGAAGCTTGAGAAGAAAAAGTTAACCTAAATCTCCCCATTTAGAACTTTTGTGATCACAGTGGACGTTATTCACCTAGGCTATTAATGTAAGCTTTTAATTTATTTTCTTTTTGTATAAATAAAACTGTTTACTTCTGGAAAAAATAAAAAAGGAGTGCGTTGGACGGCTATTGGGAAGGTATAGGTTGATTACTAAAAAAGAAATTTTTTTAAATTCATCCATGATGATGAACAGTTTCTAAAGTAAATTTTCAATGATTTAATGTATGAACTGAGTAAATAGGCTGCAATAATGATTAATAGATATTTTATACCCAAAAATAACGAACACGCTGGTCAGGGAAAATTTGCGGATTTGGTCAGGGAAAGTCAGGGAATTCAAATTCAAAATTTCAGTGTGAACCCTGATTAATCCTGGTGTCAGATAGCTAAAGAATTAGGCCTAAAAGGCAAAGAGTCTCTCGAATTTATTAAAGAAAGAGAAAAAGCATTTAAAGAAGAGAAGGCTGCTGAATTAGAAAGCTGAAGAAATGCTCAACTCAAGAAAGTGGAAGCTGAAAGAAATGCTCAACTCAAGAATGAAGAGAGGATAGCTGAAACAGAAAGAGCTGAAAGAAATGCTCAACTCAAGAAAGAGAAAGCTGAAAGAAATGCTCAACTCAAGAAAGAGGAAGCTGAAAAAAAAAAGGAAAGAGGAAGACATTAGGAAAGCTGCTTTACTAGATAAACAAATAGAAGAAGCCGAACGTACGAGGAACTTCGAATTAGAACGCATACCACTGTCCAATCAGTCTCAATCTTCTGTCCATTCAAGCAATGTATCCTCATCGACCAACATTAAGGTACCGAATATGGCCCCGTTCGTTGAATTAAGGGATGATATGGACCCTTACATTCAACGTTTCAAGAGTTATGCAGCATCTTCTAATTGGGATCGCAGTTTATGACCTCTTTATTTCAGTGCGCTTCTAACTGGATGTGCTCTGTCAGTATATAGCAAGTTGCTGCCCAACTTAGCAAATGATTTTCCTAGCTTAAAAGAAGCCCTTCTTACTCAATTTAATATGACTGAGGATGGTTATCGGGCTAAGTTTAAGGAAGCCAAGCCTAAAGCAGAAGAGGGCCCGTTACAACTCCTGAATCAGATTAAATCATATTTATCAAGGTGGAGCGAGCTCTCAAGTTTTAACCAAGATTATCAAGGTTTAACCGATCTCATGGTGGTCGATCAATTTCTCACCTGTTGCCCCAAGGACTTAGCGGTTCATCTTAGAGAAACAGGACTCTCTGGTTTAAATAACATTGCTTCTCATGCAGATAAATTTCTTCAAGCAAGGGGAAGGAACCTTTGTACCAAAAGAGAAGACTTGAACTCATCCGTGGCCTCTGGAAGTAACGAGGAAATACTAAGTTGTAATACTCAACGCCAACACACCAAAGTTTGCGGAATATGCAACAAAGTCGGCCATGATTCCAATGCTTGTTATTCAGCCCAAAACGGAAACAATAGATTTTCACGTAACCAGCACCATTTTGATAAGTTTAATCGTGATAACAAGACGGCGGAGAGAAGATGGCATGCACCAATGAAAGATATACACAATGCTGCTGTTACCATTGATAAGTCTGTAACAAAGAAGATTTTGCAGCAGCATGCCAAATTGTGGAAGAAGATAGGTGTGTTGATGTGAGTAAAATGTTAAAGGACGGCATGTTGCATGTTGATGGTAAATCAATCCCCGTTATAACCATGCAATGTCAGGATAATTCAAACGTCTAACATTCCCTCATGCCTGTTACAAATGGTTCTATAAATGGCTTTGAGGTATCTGTACTTCGTGATACAGGGTGTAGCGGTGTAATTGCGAAAAAGAGGTTTGTGAAAGACCATCAGGTCATATGAAAAATTAGGAAAATGCTCCTAATAGAGAACACACTTAGGACAGCCCCAGACGCAAGAATTTGGATTCAGACACCGTTCTATATGGGGTATGTAGAAGCTTTATATCTAAAAGATGCACTCTATGATTTAACATTGGGAAATATCCCAGGTGCGTTAGGTCCGGAGACAATAGGGTTCGGAATTAATGATAAAATCAATATCAGCAAGGACACAACCGTTGTCAAAACAACTCATGAAGCTGAAATTAATGTAGAAGATCGTAAGACATTGAAAAATGTGAATAAAAATTTTCTATCACAAAATCAAGGAAACTCTAGTCATAATAATGACACATCCAACGGAAGTATAATGGGTTTAACAATTTTTATCAATAATATTGATGATGAAACCCAATTAAATCATCAAAAAGCACATCAAAAGGTACAGAGTCATGCAGATGACATTCCAAGTTCATGCTCCATCAATGTCAGCGCTGATGATACAATGCAGTCTGAGGTGACGGCAGAGGTGCTTGAAAGAATTAATAGTAGATTAGAGGGAAGGGTGTATCAGTTAACACTGGTGAACGAAGAATGTGAAAAGGATTATAAAAGGAAGTTGGAAGTGAAGGAACCAGGAGTAAAAGATTTATGTATAAAACACTATGGCACATTGTCGGAACCAGAATCTGCAAAAGAAGTTTTGATAGCTAATGCAGAAGAATCCGTTAGCAGATATTTGGCTTCAATTGAGCTAATAGAAGAAGGAGAATTTGAAATGAAAAGGGAATTACATGAATCATCTGCAATAATGCAAAGTTGCTATGATAAAGACGCAGGCTAAACTTCAGGAACTTCAGATTTATTTCAGATCAATTTTCTTGGATTGATTTCGGCCTGATGGATTTCATACAAAAGAACACCTAAGCTCCAGGTAAGAAGGAGTGAGGAGTTGTTCATTCGTCGATTGATATATTGTTTTCTGCAAACAATAATGAGAAGAATTTGAGAAAATTCAAGATTGAATCGTTGATAAATGCACAGAAGATAAGATGAATTCAAAATTGAAAGCCCTCAAGAAACGGAGAAGCTTAATGAAAGTTTAAAGACGTCGGAAGGACAAAATGTGAGAGTCCCAACTTCAGAACTCTGGGGTGGATGTTCTTGCAATAATGCTGTTGTTCTAAGTGTTGCAGAAGAGGATAATCTAACCACCGCTCTTGAAAATCCAAAGGTTAGGGTGTTTAGTCAGCTAGCGTCCAGATCAATGCGCCCTTGTATCTTCTTCCTTGATGGACAATGCAAATTTACTCTTGGAGAGGAAGTTTCAGTCGGGAAAATTGAAGAAAACACAAATCCAATCAGAAACAAAACTATCTGGCATGAATGTTTTGGTTATTATTCATAGTCATGATATTTGGCACATCGAAAAGGTCAAAGACGGATTGGAAAAGAAGAATTTTGGAATTGGGAAGCTTCAAACCTTCATAGAAGCGAAAGAGTCTTCCATCTCAATGACATTTACTGGAATGACGAAACATCGAGAAGAGGAACAAAGCGGATCCGACAGGGAGACGAACCTGAAGATAGAAAAATTAAACAAGGAACAAGAAATGGGGAACCCTTCAGTATGGGTGGAAGTGATGCGACACTATAAATACCGTAGGAAAGTCCGATTTCCTTTCCAGACAAAGATTCCAATGACCGTTTTATTTAAGACAAGAGTTGATGAGTCACTTTGTCTTCTTAAGAGGGGCGTGTGTCATGATATATCTTTGCCTATAGATTGTGAAAGCCATAATTTTGGTGATAATGAGATCCGCCAGTCAAAATTTATAATTATGGAAATTATTGTTAGCGATTTCGTTTTGATTTTGGATAATGTTAGATTATTTTTATAATACACATAATTTTATTTAATATAAGAGAATTTATTTATTTTAGATGAATAGTGATAAAATGACTTGATAGCATGTAATATATTAAGATAGAAATTAATTTTACACTTATCAAGTCGGAGAAATGAATTTTTGATTTTATAATTTACTTATATGTTTGATACTCCTGATTTGTATTTAAAGGAGGAAATTTTATGTTAATGGCTTTTTTGTTCTTCGAACTTATTATTAGCATATCTTTTTATCAAATTGTTTATGCAGTAAAACTCCAGTTTTATCTTGATTATTTCTGCAAACCTGTACATCTTCCAGATCAGTAAATAAACTCTCATTGAAGCTTGATCCTAATATTCATAAGCATATAAATTTTAATAATTTATCCCCTAGACAACAGAAGATATTTTGGAATCTGAACCCGCTTGTCCTCATCGATAAATATCATGACAATATATATATATATATATATATTCGATTGCATATACAATATATATATTATATATATATAATATATATATATTATATATATATTATATATATATATATATATATATATATATATATATATATATATATATATATATATATATAAGTAAGAATGTTAACAGTGAGTGGTG
Source organism: Trachelipus rathkii (assembly GCA_015478945.1). NCBI lineage: Eukaryota > Metazoa > Arthropoda > Malacostraca > Isopoda > Trachelipodidae > Trachelipus > Trachelipus rathkii. The sequence goes on from JABUQX010068875.1 coordinate 23,997, forward strand.
GAATGAAGAGGTGATGCAAGTGGTTAAAAGTAAAAACGAAGCATGGTTGAATGTACTAAAAGCCAATCATGAAGAATTAAAAAAAAGATGTTTTGAATTATATAAGGAGGAAAAAAATACTAAAAGGTGCATATGTAGGAGGATAAAAGAGGTAAATGAACAGTTTGGAAGGAGGATGAATGAGGACTAACAAGGGAATAGGAAACTCTTCTGAAAGGAAGCGCAAAAGGTTAAGAATGAGAATAAGGGGAATCTGCTTAGAATAATGAATAGGGATGGTGCTTTTGTAACTGATGAAATGGATGTCGCGGGAGTCTGTAAGGAACATTTCGAAAATCTATAACATTAGCAGTAATGAAGAGGTGATAGCGAATGTTTGTGTGTTTGATGGTACAAGAAGGATTAGTTTTTTTGGGGATGAGGTCATTAGTAAGGAGGAGGTGATGGGTAGAGTGAGAAAGTTGAAGAAGAGTAAATCTGCAGGTATAGATGAAATTACTAGTGAAATGATCAAGAACGGAGGTGAGATGGTGATTGATTGAATTTGGAAGTTGTGTAACAAAGCGTTTATAGAAGGTAGTTGCGAGGGATTGGAGGAGAGCAGTATTAATACCTTTATATAAGGGTAAGGGAGATAAGGATAACTATAGGAATTTTAGGGAAATTAGTTTATCGAGTGTTGTAGGGAAGGTATATATATGCTGGCATTTTGGTTGAAAGAGTGCGTCGAGTGAGTATAAGACTGATTGGTGAAGAACAAGATGCGCTTAGAAGTGGTAGAGGATGTGTGGTTCAAATCATTACATTGAAACAAATGATTGAGGAAATGAGGGAGAAGAATAAATTGTATTTATTTTTTATGGATTTGCAACAGGCTTATGATAGGATTAATAGGGAAGCTGTATGGCAGGTGTTATTGATATATGGTGTTAGTGATAGGTTTCTGAATGGAATCAAAAGTATGGATGACTATAGTGAAGCGTGTGTAAGAATAAATGGTGTCAAAAGTGATTGGTTTAATATCAATAGCGAAGTGAGGCAGGGATGTGTTATGTCTCCTTGGTTATTCAATTTGTATATGGATGGGGTTATGAAAGTATTAAACAGGGTTCACACTTTCTGGAAAGTCAGGGAAAAAAAAAATTGGTCAGGGAAAGTCAGGGAAACGTTTTAAGATAGGCTGAAAGTCAGGGAAATTTTAAAATTTCAAAACATATGAAGAATGATCCATGGACCAAGTTGCATATTTTTGATATATTTTTTTTCCTTACTGTATACTTGTGGAATAAGAGATGTATTGATAAGTGAATGAAAAGGATGGGCGAGGAATTCCATAAATCTACTTCTATCCGATTCTTTCTATTTTTAGTTCACTATTACCTACTATTCCTCCTATTCTGTTCGTAGAGGTTGTTCCAAGTTCATCCTTTCAATTGAAGGTGATTGGTATTTGGATGTGTTTTAGACTGTAATGACTTATGACTTAATCTGTTTTATATCTTTTTTTCTTTTTTAGGGATTTATACTTTTTTGAGGTGTTTTTTTAAGGTTTGACGAGGTGATTTTGGATTTTTGTGCAGTTGAAAGTATTTATTATTTATTTATAAAATAACTTCAAACAAAAAAACTAACTTTACAACCAGTGGTTGGACGTCAAACTGAGCCCGCAGTTTATCAGGTGGTTGGGGTAAAGGACCTGAATAGTTCCAAGGCATACCTTAAAGTATGTAAAAACTTGGATCTATCTAACATGGGACGCAAGCTGAAGTTTCCATTCAAGAAAGGAAACTCATTTGAATTTAATCAAACTCAGGTAGGACCAACCATCATTGAAAAAAATTCATTATGTGTTCTAATAATACAAATATTTAGTGAAAGTGTGTGCACTGAAAATTACATGCCATTCCATCAACTTCTCATCATACTCAACGATTGTAAATAACCCTGAGTGTTTATTAATAACCAACCTATACCCTTTTATCACTCAGTTTTTCATCTTTTGCATAAAGGCTGGGTGGTTGATAAATGTCTTTAAACTTCCCGTGTGAAAAGATAGGGGAAGACATTTAAATTAATGTTTCCAGATAGTGCCGTAGCTTCAAATTTTAAAAATGGGGCCGATGAATATATAATGTGATTAAACCATGGACTTGCTCCCTAGTTTCTTCTAGAAAGCAAAAGCACAATATACTCTTACTTTGCAGTGAAGCTCATTCTATCGAAGATTCAAAATTCAAAATAATTTTGATGGTGATTGTCTTTCTAAGAGAACTGTGATTCAGTTTTTTTCTTCTATAGCTAAGTATTTCGCATTATTGGAATTGTTGGCAAATGCTTCAATTAGGACTGATATTTTCGCTGAAATGGCGACAGTGGGAAAGGAGGGTTTGTATAAATTAGCATTTTAGTGGAGAATCTAAGAAGAACCTAGTCTGATTTCCTCAAAGAACAGTGCACCAATGCTATTAAGAATATGAAAGTACTCATAAAGTTTCTATCTCATAAAATGTTGACAAATGTATGAGCTGCCCATAGACATATGAAGAACCTCTCAAAGAGTCAAAACAGAACCCAAAAGAAGAAAATAAAAAGGTTTGGAAAAAAAAATTTATCTATACAGATCTATAACTTGAAGAGCAGAGAAAAGATTTAAAACTGAAAGCTTTGACAGAAGAAGACGCTATAAATCAAAAATTAGATGCTGAGAAGAAAAAGTTAACCTAAATCTTCCCATTTGAACTTTTGTGATCACAGTGACGTTAGTCATAACTTTTATGTAAGCTTTTAAGTTTATTTTCTTTTTGTATAAATAAAACTGTTTACTTTTGGAAAAAGTAAAAAAGGAGTGCGTTGGACGGCTATGGGGAAGGTATAGGCTGATTACTAAAAAAAAAATTTTTTTTTTTTAAATACATCCATGATGATGAACAGTTTCTAAAGTAAATTTTCAATAATTTAATGTATGGACTGAGTAAATAGGCTGCAATAATGATTAATAGATATTTTATATGTGTAAAATAACGAACACGCTGGTCAGGGAAAATTTGCGGATTTGGTCAGGCAAAGTAAGGGAATTCAAATTCAAAATTTCACTGTGAACCCTGTTAAAGGTGGGAGTGGCAAGGGATGGTGTTAGAATGATGTTGAATGGAAGTGTGGAGGGTGCCCTACCTATTATATGCGGATGATTTGGTTTTGTATGGCGAATCTTGATAGAGTTTGAAAGATTTGGCAGTGTGTATAAAAGGAGGGGTTTGAAAGTAAACGTAGATAAGAGTAAGGTTATGGTTGAGAGTGATGACAGTCCTCGGTGTGAAGTTATGTTAGAAGGTGAGTAGCTAGAACTAGTATCTGAGTTTAAATATTTAGGATATATGTTGGATGAAAAGGGAACAGATGATGCAGAGTGTAGTAGGAAAGTTGTGAATGGCAGGAAGGTGGCTGGTACAATTAAATCGATGGTGGATGTACAGGGACTAAGTCTTGAGTGCGCTAGGGTCTTACATGAGGGTATGTTGTTAAATGTGTGTTAATGAATAGTAGTGAGACTATGGTCTGGAATAAGAGGTATAGATCTAAAGTACAATGTGTTCAGAGGGACAATCTTAGGGTCGTGTTATGTGTGAGAAGAATTGATAAAATGAGGAATGAATGTATTAGAGAGTTGTGTGGTGTGAAGAAAGGGATAATTGAGAGAATAAATGAAAGTACGTTGAGATGGTTTGGTCATGTGGAAAGGATGGGTGATAGTCAGTTGGAATTCATTTAGGAATACATTACCCACGGCAAGGTCAAACGGTACCGTGTACCCCAAACCTTAAATCTACAATGAAACCTTAATCCTAAAATAATTATAGAAATATCATAAAAATAATACTCCAAACTCCTTTTCAAATCAAGTTTTTTTTCTACAAGTATCCTCACAGTTCTCCAAACTCCTTCTCAATTCTACACACAATCCTCTAATGGTACTTCTCAAATCAAGTTTCAAAATAAATGCCCTTTCCTTCTTATTGCAGATGCTCCTAAGGACTCCCAGAATAAGCTCGCAAAAACAATTGTTGAATAAAAAAAAAAAAAACATAAAAACAATAATAATAACAAATATCCTTACTAACGTAATAACGATCATAAATAATAAATTAAAATATCAATAAAAAAATTATAGTAATAATGAATTAAAATAACAATAATAAATTATAATAATAATAATAAATTAAAATATCAATGAAAAATTATAATGATAATGAATTAAAATATCATTAAAACAAATGATAATAATACTGAATTGAAATATCAATAAAGAAATTATAGTAATAATGAATTGTATGGGTACATGGAATGTCAGAGGAATAAATGTTGAGGAGAAGAGAGAGAGGTGATGGATGTATTTAGAGTATACTAGAGTTGATGTTGGTAGAGATGGTTCCTAAGTGAAAAGTATGATTGATTTTGTGTTGGTGAAGGAGACTGTTGAAGATATGTGTTTGGATGTTTTAAATCTGTGAGAGGATTAGAATGGGATTTATCGATCATTATGTTGTTTTATATGTGTAAGATTAGTTAGTGGGGGCTTGGATGGAGAGGAAGGTGATACGGAAAGAAGTGGGTAGAATTAAGAGTGAGAAGTTAAGTGAACAAGGTATTAAGGATAAGTATCTAAAAGAGCGCTTGCAAGTAATCAGTTGAATGTAAACAAAATGAACAAATCTGGGAGCAAATGAAGGAAGCAGCTGTTAGCAGTGCAAAGGAAATATGTGGATGTGCTAAAGTAGGAAATAAGAATGTTAACAGTGAGTGGTAGAATGAAGAGGTGATGCAAATCGTTAAAAGTAAAAAAGCGTGGTTAAATGTACTAATGGTCAATGATGAAGTTTCAAAAGAAAGATGTTTGGAAGTAATAAGGAGGAAAAAAGAAATCAAAGGTGCATACGTTAGGAGAAAAGAAGGGTAATGAACAGTTGGAAGGGGATGAATGGGGACTTAGGAAAGGAATAGGAAGCTCTTCGGAACTAAGCGTGAAAGGTTAGAATGAGAATAAGGGGGACCTGCTTAGAATAAGAATGGGATGGTGCTTTTGTAACTGATGAAATGGATGTGAAGGGAGTGTGGAAAGAACACTTCGAGAATCTGTATAATATTAACAGCAATGAAGAGGTGATAGTGAATGTGCGTGGGTTTGATGGTGCAAAGAAGGAAGGTATTTTGTTGATGGAGGTCATTAAGCAAGGAAGAGTAATGGGTAGAGTGAGAAAGTTGAGAATGTAAATCTGCAGGTATAGATTAAATTACTGGTGAAATAATTAAAAACGGAGGCAAGATGGTGATTGATTGGATTTGGAAGTTGTGTAATAAAAGCGTTTATGGAGGGGTATAGTTTCCGAGGGAATTGGAGATGGCAGTAATCAGTACCCTTATATAGAGGGAGGGAGATAAGGGGAAACTGTGGAATTATAGGGGAATTAGTTTAATTGAGTGTTGTAGGAAGATATATGCTGGTATTTTTAGTCGAAAGAGTGCGTCGAGTGACATACCCTCATGTAAGACCCCAGCGCACCCAAGACTTAGTCCCTTTACATCCACCAACGATTTAATTCAACAGCCACTTCCTGCCATTCACAACTTTCCTACTACACTCTGCATCATCCATTCCCTTTTCATCCAACATATATCCTATATATTTTAAATTCAACACAACAGATGATATATACTAACTAATTTACACCGAGGACTGTCCTCACTCACAACCATAACTTTACTCTTATCTATGTTTACTTTCAAACCCCTCCTTCTACATACCCTGTCAAATCTCTCTACTGATCCTCTCAAACTCTTCAGATTCGTCACCCAAAACCAAATCATCCCCATTTAACAGGTAGGGTACCCTCAACTCTCTTCCATTCTCCATCATTCTAACACCATCTCCTGCCACCCCCACCTCTAATTCTTTCATAACCCCATCCATATGCATATGCAGAATTGACCAGTCTGAACGATTTTTGTAACAAAATGCTCAGGAGAAAGAGTTCTTTCAAATGGGAGGAAGAATGGCATTCCTGTGACAATTTTTGTCAGGATGACCCTTTTTTGAACTCGACCTTTGACACTGGCAAAAGTGCAACTTCGATCCCCCCAAAAAATTTTCTAAAGTTAGCTTTATCTACCTTTCATAACTTCAAAAAAAAATGAAAATGGAATCTCCATTGGTTTTGAATCCATGGACATTTTGGTACCACCAGGTAAGTGGTATTTTCAGTCATGTCACTATACTGGGGCCGTTTATGACATAAGACATTGTCTGTAAATAGTGATTTTGAGGATGTTTGATTTATCTTGATACAGTCATCATATTTCAGTATTTCCAAACATGATCTATCCCCCTTCCTAGGCTGCCCTGCATTTTTTCAGTCTTATGTTCTAAAGATGTTATTTAATACAAAACTTTAGGTCATAAGATTATCCATGACAAAAATTTATGAAAAAATTTATTAGACAAAACATTGAACATTTAATTTCATGACAAAATTTTTTAAAAATTTCCTTAAACAAAACATTGAACATTTAATACATGTATTGGTACTCATTT
>JABUQX010068876.1:0-2500 GCA_015478945.1 Trachelipus rathkii
GGGAAAAGAAGACGAGATTCAAAGACTGTATCATATCATTGCGATTTGTTTATCTCCCTTCATATATATATATAATATACTATATATATATTTAATATATATATATATAATATATATATATTATTATAATATATATATATAATATATATTATATATATTATATCTATATATATTATATATATATACTATATATATATATATATATATATATATATATATCCCAATATTTGTGATACCCTCTTGAAAAAAGGTAAAAATCATAAAATTTTACAAATCTGTGTTACACACAATATCTCACAAATGCGATGTGATATGCAAAAACCGATTACATTTTTGAAAGCACATCAATAATCAATTGCGAAATCCCGTCCAAGAAATTTCATGTTTACCAATGTTATATACAAAGTAATAAACAAAAAGTAAATAACTTTTTCTTACCTATAGCAAACCATAAAAAGTTTCGTAGTTAAAGATATTAAACTAAACTTCATTGAATAAGCTGTTAAGGTTAATGAAAACATTAGCAGTTTCCATTTTCAGGGGAATACACCTATTTCTTGTGGTTCATAAATATTTCTTCTTGTTCTGAAGTATTATTTCACTTTCGACTGATGACGGTGGAGCTTGAAAAGGTATTTTAATTGTATTTTTTCACAATTCATAAACTATTTCCCAACTGTTTTTCCCACCAATTGAAGGGATATCATTGTCTTCACTGTCAAGTAGGTCAAACTTAATAATATTTGTTTATTTCTTGAATGTAATCCCGTATGTGCCTTTTACTTTTATGTAAAATAATCACATCGTCAGAAGAATGGGACTTTTTTTTCACTCTCACTTTCTTTCTGTATGACGATTTTGAAGCCACAATTTCTTTAAAACAATCCATTAAGAAGTGAAAATGGAACCCAGCTTCATTTCCCACTACGGAATCACGTCAGCAGAAGGTCAGGAGCTAAATTTTCATGCATTTCTTTCCATGCCTCAACGATCATATTTTTTACTGATTCATCTGATTCATGTTGAAAAATTAGCTTGAATCGCAGATCTAAGAAAGTAGCTACACACAAAGATTTATCACATAGAAACTTAGAAAGTCTTTTTTTCTACTGATTTCTTAAGCTCTTCAACGAGTGTAATTATTCCACTGAAGCTTTTGCTTTAAATTGCCTTATTTAAAAATAGATTTATTGCTAAAATGGAAGGGATCACTTGGGCGACTGTTACTTCACGATTAATGCTTGTTTTAGTTATGTTGTCAAATGGCTCAAGTAAATGGAATAATTTTGCCACTGAAAATCAGTCAACATTTTCTGATTGCATTAAGCAGCGTATAAGGATAGGGGAACTTTTTGTTCAAACAATCTTTTAAGCATATCATAAGTTCTGTTCCAGCGTGTAGAAACGTCTTGATTTAATTTATGCTGTTTGACATTCAGCTGCATCTGTAAAGTTTTAAGCTTTGCAGCTGCCGTTGCTGAATGGTGAAAATGAAAGGATATGCTTCTGCAAGTAAATAAAATATCTTTAACAGACTTCTGACATAATATTGAATCGTGAATGCATAGTTGCAACATGTGAATAAAACATGAAATTGATAGCAAACCACTCTCCCTTATACCAGCTACCATGTTTGGTCCATTATCCCGTATCACTAAATGAATTCTATTTTTTAGAATTTTGAAAAATGTCAAAGGCCCTTATAGGATCTGACAAATGACAAAGATTTTCGCCATATTGGCTACAAAATTTGGCTATATATTTTTTTTTTTTTGGGAAAATAAGTTTCTAAATTTCAAAATTTTAAATTGAAATACTTTCGCCTTCTGTTTGACGTAATTTAATTTGGTTTTATCAAGCTCAATATTCGGCCGCGAATAGTTCGGCCAAAAAGCCGATACCGAATATTCGGTTTTTGGCCGAATACGCGAAAACAGAAACTTACCAGAATATTCGCAGCCCCCCTAATATATATATATATATACTATATATATATATATATATATATTATATATATAATATTATATATATATATATATATATATATATATTATATATATTATATTATATATATATTATTATATAGTATATATATATATACTATAATATATATATATATACTATAGTGACTAGAAATTGTTTATTTTATAAAAATTAAAATTAATTTAGGTTGAAAATAGCATCGTAAGAAGGCTTTAAAATTAAGCTTTTAAGCTTTTATGCTTTCGAATTTTTTTCTTAAATTTAAAATTACGAAATTTTGGGCTTGGAATTGGCAAACCTTCTCTCCCTACCATTTCGGTATTATAATAATTATTAAAAATTATGGAAATTTTAAAAAATTTAAAAAAATTAAAAACTGTAAAAAAATAAAAAAATATAAAATTTGTAAAAATTGTGATAATTATGAAAATTACTAACATTAGCATTATCATTAGCATTACCATTAGCATTAACATAAATATTAACATTAACATTAACATTAACATAAGCAGTAGCA
>JABUQX010068876.1:10000-25000 GCA_015478945.1 Trachelipus rathkii
ATATCTATATTATAGAGAGGAGAGAGAGAAGATTAAAATGTGCCTGAGAGAAACTGGTTTGAGTTTATAACTAATTAAAAAAAGTTCGGGATAAAAAATTTACGGGGGGGTTCTGACCCCAGAACACCCCCAGTCTACGCCATGTTATATATATATATATACGGTATATATATAATATATATATATATATATATATATATATATATATATATATATATAATATATATATATATATATATAAATTCAATTAATGCATCTCCCTCTCTATATCTTTGTTTAAGCGATATTCTTTTGTTGTACTTACTATTTAATTTAAGTTTTCAAATAAAGCAAAGTTACAAATATTATTATTATTATTATTATTATTATTATTATTATTATTATTATTATTATTATTATTATTATTATTATTATTATTATTATTATTATTATTATTATTATTATTATTATTAATATTAAACAGCTAGTGAACAAACTAGCAGAATACATGTATGTACTAGTCAAATTAGAAAATTATATTTCTCTATATATACTGAAGAAGATATATTAAGCACAAGTACACCCACATGTAATATATTGTCTCCCAGTCTACGGCATAGCTTGCAAATCAGCTAAAAATTCGGTTAATTTGATAAAAAAAAGTTTTACCCTCCTACCAAGTGCTACTAAAAACTTCTATGAACATTCAAAATCTTTATTTAAAAACTTAAAATATTGCAATTTGAAGACTTCCTAAAGATATCTCTCTTAAAAGAACAACACAAGATCATACATAACAAAGCATGTAACTACATAATATCTAACTTTGATAATAATCAGATTCGAAGAGGTATAAGTCTGAGAAATATCTCGCATATAAATCCTCCTCCATAATGATTAAAAAAAGATAGGCAAGCAGTTAGTTATAGATGTGTTTAACTCTACAATAATTTACCGCAAGAATTAAAAAATGAAAGATCCCTAAAAGCATTTATAAACAAAGTTAAAAAAATCTATATTACTAAGTATTATTATTACAAAGTATTATTTTTATTATTATTATTATTATTATTATTATTATTATTATTATTATTATTATTATTATTATTATTATTATTATTATTATTATTATTATTATTATTATTATTATTATTATTATTATTATTATTATTATTATTATTATTATTATTATTAGTAATTATTATTATTATTTCTATCAGTATATTTTGTTACTATTATACTTATTTATTATTTTTCATTATTATATTATTATTATTTATGTAGTAAGTATTAGTATATTATAGTAGTAGTAGTAGTAGTAGTAATAGTAGTAGTATTAGTAGTAATATTACTATTTGTTTTTATACCCCCATCTTGAAACATGCAATATTCATCTGTTAAGTACTGCCCTGGTCGACTTTTAGTAGCTTAGTAGTGCATGAAAAGTCACAAACCAAACATGAGGCAAACAGCAAAAATGCATTTTATGGAGGCTCTCCTTTAGTTACATATAAAAGGTACTGTTCAGCCTTATAATATACACTGTTCATGTTATATGTTAATTAATTATTATTATTGATTATTATTATTCTTATTATATACATGTTCATGTTATTATAGTTAATTATTATTATTATTATTATTATTATTATTATTATTATTATTATTATTATTATTATTATTATTATTATTATTATTATTATTATTATTATTATTATTATTATTTGAATCTTCTTATTCTTCTGTCTTCTTCTTCTTCTGCTATTCTACGACTCAAGTAGCCTTCTTCTTCTTCTTCTTCTCTTTCTTTCTTCGTCTTCTTCTTATGCTTCTTTCTACTTCTTCTTCTTCTTCTCATCTCTTCATCTTCTTCTTCTTCGTCGTACTTTCGCTTTTATGATTATTATTATTATTATTTATTATTATTAATATTATTATAATCATTATTCATTATTATTGTATTTTTCAATTACAATATATAATTATTATTATTATATTATTATATTATTGTTATTGTAGTGATTTTTTCCTACGCGTATGAATTATTATATTATTATTATATTATTATTATTTTCTCCTTCTTCTTCTTCTTTTCTTCTTCTTCTTCTTCTTCTTTCTTCTTCTTCTTCTTCTTCTTCTTCTTCTGCTTCTTTCATTCTTCTTCATACTCAAATTTTTGTTCTTCTTCACCCTCTTGCATATCTCTCTTCTTCTTCTCTCTATATTATTATTATTATTATTATTATTATTATTATTTTATTATTAATATTATTATTATCTATTATTATTATTATATTATTATTATATTATTATTATTATTATTATCTTATTATTATTATTATTTTATTATTATTATTATTATTATTATTATTATTATTACATCCTTCTTCTTCTTCTTCTTCTTCTTCTTCTTCTTCTTCTTCTTCTTCTTCTTCTTCTTCTTCTTCTTCTTCTTCTTCTTCTTCTTCTTCTTTTTATTATTATTTTTTATTATTTATTATTTTTATTATTATTATTATTATTATTATTATTATTATTATTATTATTATTATTATTATTATTATTATTATTATTATTATTATTATTATTATTATTATTATTATTTATTATTATTATTATTATTATTATATTGGATAAAGAGAAAAAATTGTGCAAAATAATATTTGTACTACAAAGGGAATAAACTACTAATAAAAAAGAAACGGAGAAATAGACTTTAATGCAAAGGAACTTTTTAATGTAAGATAATGAAACTGTTTCTGAATCGTTAAAACGTTCAAAGTTGGAAAGAAAAACCAAAATGAGACAAAACAAACAAAAGTTACAAATGGAAAAAAAGGAAAAAGGAAAAATATTAAACTTTAAAATACAAAGAATTACCCTTCCAAAAAAAAATAACCTTAAACTTTACATATATATATATATATATATATATATATATATATATATATATATATATATATATATATATATATTATATAGTATATTAATATATATTATATAATATATATATATATAGTGGCGTATCCAGAATTTTTTTTCGGGGGGCCGATCCACTTTAAACTATATATGTAATATGTATATATATATATATATATTATCTATATATATATTATAATATATATATAATATATATATATTATATATATATATATATATTAATTATTATATATATATATATATATTTATATAATATATTATATATAATATAATATATATATATATATATGTAGCACGAGTAGTTGAGGTCATTAATTAATTAAACATAGAATTAAATCACTCACTTCTCGAATACAATTATTAATAAAAGCAGGTGTATCAAAGAATTTTAATGGTATTTCTTTATCAATATCCCTTCTTGTTAGTTTTGATCGCAGATCAATAATAGATAATGCTGATATTATTGAATAAAATATGGATATTGCCAATTGACAACTCAAATAAATTTTAGTTATTATTCGAATCCATTATTATATTTGTTAGAACGATTTGCAAAGGGGCGAGTGCCATAGTGCCTCGATGTACTTTGCTAGGTCTTATTCACCATTCTCTATGTTTTTTTTTATCTTATTACATCACTTATGATCAATACAGCGTATCAAATATGACACTTACAAGCGATCTTTTTATGGGGACATTAATTGATTATTAACACCTCTAATTTAAATATAAAAAATAAAATATTTAACGTACCAGGGCCAGGCCCTGAATCACGTCTTACGGCACTGATGTCGTTGGCCGAACTGCCTTCCCTTCCTCGGTCGCATATAGAACCGGGTAGGAGAAAGGCGTCTCTTATTGGTTGTTTCAATTTGAAATAACATAAAAAGAATAAAAATAGTGATGTGTGATTTATAAGATGTAGCAATTTTACTGACATAACTAACTACCACATTACTGTCGTAGATGCTTGGTTTGATAACATCTTTCTCATAATGCTTTTGCTCAAATGAGTTCTAGCTTTACAAGTTAAAATAAAGTTTTTAAACCATATTTTATAATACCGTATTCGGTACATTTAGTGGCCCTACAAGTGCCTGTAACCCAGCCCTTTATTTATTTAATATAATATTCTTTTACTCTAAAAAGATTAAGGTTTTCATCAACTATTTAAAAAATATCAAAGTTGGGAGAAATTTATCTCATTTTTACGGTCAAATGTATCCAACCTTTTTTTGGAGCAACTGCCTCTGTCTAATGCCTATCCACTCTCGTGATGACGTCAGAGGTTTAATAGGAGAGCATAGCTCCTCCCCACTTTATGTGTGTAAATTTAAAGTGCCTGCGTTGAATTCGAATAATATACCAGAACCTCAAGCATTCATCAAAAAATCTCATAAACAATTCAAGCGAATAGATCTTCTCAATGACACATAAGATAAAGTTCTATATTACTCGATAAAATAGTCTAAAAATAAATAAATAAATTACACCAAATATTAACAACTAAAATACAACAATTTTTAATATGGGAATTCCCAGCATGCAAATTTAAAAAGCCAGTCATAAAGACCTAACAAAAATGTTTTAAAATATAAATTTTATTACTCTTAAATTTATTACCAAATAAATTTTATTATCCTATAAAAACAATTACAAATTTCCTTTCTCAAAATGGAACATTTCTTATATCGTATAACGGTCACATGTTAACATGCCACCCGCTTTACAAGCATTTCGTTACGTTTCACATAACAACCTCCTGCCCCTCCCGATTTTGGGGGGATAAGAGTAAGAATCATCTGACGGGGCACATCGATGCTCTTGCTAACGGAAAAACTCTTACGAGTCCCGTTTTACAATATATCTTTGTTACACATTTTAACCTCCTGTTCCCTCCAGATTTTGGGGGAATGGGAGTGAGAATGATGGGGGGTTCCTTAATCCTCCTTCGCTATGAATACATTTCTCTGACTTTTAACTTCTTAGGAAAATGCGAGAATTTTCCTTTACATGCGAATTTTATAATTATTATATGTCAACCAAACACGTCTATTCACTGACAAGTTGTTTCAGGTGTTTAATATGCGGTGCATATGTTAAGTAGTCATCTAGGATGAGTCCTATAAATTTGACCTGTGAAGTACAGGAATTGGGCGACCATTAAAGGTTAGGTGCTGGAGAACGGTGGCAAGTTCTTCGATTCCTTTTTTTTAATTAACGCTGAGGTTTTGGTGGGAGATAAATGGAAGCCATGGGAGTTACCCCATTGTGAAATATTATCAATAGCTAGTTGAAGTTGCCGTTCGAGAAAAGGCAGCCTGGCACAGGCTATATATAACGCAAGGTCATCAACATAGAAAGAAAAATTGACCGTCACGGGATTAGAAGTAACATGTTCATAAATCGAGAGCAAATAGTAAGTACACTTAGAACACTACGCCTGCGGAACGCCCATTCGATCCAGAGTAAAGTGGCGCGACAAAATAGAAGAGCAACGAACCTGGATGGATCTGTTTGACAAAAGGCATTTGATGAAAAGAGGGAGTTGTCCACGGAAAACCGGAGGAAGGAGTTAAGAGATCCAGTTTCTCCACGTTGTGTCGTAAGCTTTTTAAAGGTCAAAAAAGACACCAAAAACCATTCATTACCAGTTAGAAGGCCTTTCCGAATGTCATGGTCTAGTTTTAACAGAGGGGTTTAAGGTCGAACGATTTTGCGGAAAGCCAAACTAGAAATTTGAAAGCTCGGGGGACTCTCAGACAGGAGAAAGCGGACCTAAAAAACTATTTTCTCATTAATTTACAGGTATGGTAGGTCAGCGAAATTGGTCTTTAGTTCTCGGCCAACTTCGCATCTTTTAAAGGTTTGGCGATAGGAATTACAAAAGCTATAGTCCAAATAGATGGAAAAGAGAATTCAATCCAGATTCATGTTATATAGATCAGCAAAATGCTGATGCTGAGGGGTGTATATGACGAGCAGGATATACGAAATCATGTCTGGACCAAGAGCACCGTCTTTGCTATCGCTAGTGCAATTTGATACTCTGCAAGTGTAAAAAGACGTTGTAGGTATGATTTTCCCCTTTTGCTGTTTGAAAAAGTCTGACAGTGCAGTGTTAGTTCTCAATTTTTGAAAGGGTTCAGGATAGTTATTACTGGAAAAAGCGAGCATCATCTACAGTATCATCTACATCATCAAGTATCATCTACAGTCGGAAACCGGTTATTGAGGGGAGAAAGGTGGGATAGCTGTGGCTTATAAAAATTAGCCAACTCGGCTCGGTCGTAACACCAGCTGGAGTTAGGTTTTAACATAATGCTAGGTACAAGCTCATTTAAAGCCATTGAGTAATAATGGTCACTGCCGTATAAATAATTAAATAATCAAAGCGGGACCAGGTAAAGCGATTCATGAGAATGGAAGCAAAAAGAAATATCAATCAGGAAGAAGATGTTGCTGTATCTAAAAACGTTCATATGTAGGGGAGTCCTGTTTAAGGACATCCCAGTAGAAAAGGGGTTAGAAGATCTACAAGGATATTGAACTTAGACGAAGTGACAGGGTCGCCCCATAAAGGGTGGCGGAGGTTGAAGTCCCCTAGTATAATATATATAATATATATATATATATATATATATAATATAATATATAATATATATTATATTATATTATATATATATATATAATATTATTATACTATATATTATATATATTATATATATATTATTATATTATATATATATATTATATTATAATATATATATATATATATTTATATATATATATATATTATATATATATATTATATATATAATATATATATATGTATATATTATAATAATATATATTATATATATATATATCTAATATATTATAATATATAATTCTTTAAATATATATCAGGATATATATATATATATATATTTATAATATAATATATATATATATATATATATATATATATATATATATATATATATATACATATAATATATTATATATATATATATATATATATATATAATATATATATATATATATAATATATTATATATATTATATATATATATATCTATATATATATATATATATATATATATATATAATATTATATATATGTATATATAGTATATATATTATATATAGTATATTATATATATATATATATAATATATATATAATTATTATTATAATATATATATATATATATTATAGGTCTTTGTGATTTCGAAACCGGATTAATTTTGTAAGGTTGGTATTACTATCATAATATTGTTGTAAAACAGAAAGAAAATATTTTAAATCTCGCAAGCACTTATGGTTCGCGAAAAGGAAAAGATTTAGTACCGAAGAAAAAGACCAAATATTAAGGTTTTTTGAGCTTAGCGCCTATTAATTTATATTATATTGCATTTATTTAATACAGTTTATAGATTTCTTTTACTGCTTGTTCGATATTAATAATAATAATATTATTATAATAATTTCAATAATAAGAATAATAATATAATAATAATAATAATAATAATAATAATAATAATAATAATAATAATAATAATAATAATAATAATAATAATAATAATAATAATAATAATAATAAGTAAGTATAATTATTATTTAATTTAGAATATAATTATAATTATAATTAAATATAATTATTAATAATATAATTATATTATAATTATAATTATAAGGCCAGCCTCTAGAAGAGCCACAATCCATATCTCAAAAACTACAATAGCTACAGGGAAAAGGAATACATTGTTGGAATCCTGGCAACATTTTAGTGCGGAAATGTAAAAAAAAAAAAAAAAAAAAAAAAAAAAAAAAAAAAAAAAAAAAAAAAAGGCTATTTTTTTGGGGGGAGCTCGAGCGGGCGGGGGACATAGTATATATATATATATATATATATATTATTTGTAAAGGTATTACACGGCAATGTAGGGGGCTCGAGCCGACGGGGAATACAGGCGGGACGTTTTCCATACCCCGTAGGGAGGGCAAGGAACCCCCGCGACACCCAAATACCAAAGAGCGGGGGTTCCGGAGACCCTCCCCGGAGGGGGGGAATTAGTCCTACCCCGTAGTTCCCCGGAAGGCCGAGAGACCCCGACTCCTGCCATCGGTGTATACCCTTGGGGTATTCTTTAGTTAAAACAAAAAAAAAAATTTATGGAAAAGTCTATTTATTTAACGAGTAACGTAAAAGGTCCTCTAAAATGCCTTCTACCATATTACCATAATTATAATAATGAGATTTTTATTTTTTTTTTACATTATTCAAATCAAAAAATTTACAGATTTAAAAAAGGATTTCATTTTCGCTGTAGCTATTGTAGTTTTTGAGATTTTTTTTTTTTTTTTTTTTTTTTTTTTTTTTTTTTTTTTTTTTTTTTTTTTTTTTTTTTTTTTTTTTTTTTTTTCAATTTCCGCAATGTATTCCTGTTTTCCCGGTAGCTTTGTAGTTTTTTTGTAGTATGGATATGTGGCTCTTCTAAAAAAAAAAATTTGTAGACAAAGATACAGGAGCTCATACACAAAACATGAACTTACTTGCCAAAACAATAGTGTTATTTATTTTCATAGATAATTACAGATCTTTAAACGAATTACAAGCAACACTATTTATTACGACTATTAGGAAAAAAATTTCATTACATCTGAAATCTCTTTATTTCGAAATGCTATCCTACTCACGTCTCTAAATTCATTTTTTATAAGTTTTAAACTATCCACGGAAAAAAGATATTAAATATTAAAAATAAATTTAATTGAATTTTAAATAGAAAAAAGGCGTGAATGGCAGTTCTTGCTGCATAATAGAATACGCAATACCAACTTTACATCTACTCTTTTTTTATTGTGGTTGGCGAAATCATAAAGTACCTATATATATATATATATATATATATATATATATAAAGTTATATATACGAAATAACTCTTTTTCTCTATATATATATATTATTATATATATATATATATATTATATATATATATATTATTATATATATATATATATATATATATATATGTAAAATTATGACGTTTTCTCTTTCTCCTGTAAAAACTTCCCCAAAGATCTACGAGATTTGTTGCTGACAGCGACGAATTATATAAAATTAATTTAACTACTGCACTTGTATTATTAACGGATATGATACTTAAAATTTTTAGTGTCTAAAAAATTTCGGGGGGGGGGCATGGCCCCCTCGCCCCCCTAGATCCTAAGGATTAAACCACTATTATATAGTATATATATATATATATACTATATATATAATATAATATATATAGAATATATATATATATATATTATATATTTATAATATATATATTATATATATATATATATATATATATATATATTATATATATATATATCTCCATCGATGTCGCCACCTTTTAGCTGATGAGTGGGCTCTCTGGGATACTGTTGAGCAGGATATACTGCCCTTCAGTGTCCTCGAGCGAAAAGACGACTTTTTTTTCCAGAGAGTAGAATGAACGGCAAATGACCACCTTCCTATGGAAGGGAAGGGGTATCTGGCGTTCATCGCTGCTGAAGTGGTGTGAGCCGCACACCTTGGCTCGTGATTCGGTACACCGACCTGAGGCAACCAGTCTTGGGTCTATTTCCCTGATCCTCTGGCAACATCTATTAATAGGACTCCCTGCCGCTAGCGCGTCCTCTGCACAACACCTTCATAGGGTCGACACCCGGGGGACCTCTTTCAAGTTTAATATACACATGGATAACGTTACGATGCCTCGGAAATTAATGGATCTACAGATTCCCGAACCCGGACCGATAAATGGAGTTACTCCTCTGTATTGTACTTCGAACAATGATGCCGTGTCTCCCTCCACTTCTCCTGGAAGGCCCTTGAATGTCTCCGGCGGCAGTCGCTAGCACGCCATCTGATCCCAGGTGCCCAAATGATTCGGGCAATCCGGCAAAGGTATCCCCCCGTCATAAGTCGCTCTCATTCTTCACTCCATACTGCTGCACCCCCTCCGGAATGCCAAGCGCGATACATCAATCGATGTATACATACTGCGTCCACTAACTCCAAAGCTCTTACTGAGCACAGACCATTTTTCTCAGTAAGCACTTGAAAAAAGTTTAGGACGCTTGAGGATCTCCAGTTCACATTAATGAGATAATGGGTCCATTCTCGTACAAAGCTGCTAACCGAAATCAAAGTTCTATTCTTCTGTTTGTCCTTAAAACGTCTCTTGGCAACATATTCCTTCCTATTTCTACTTGATGAAATAAGAAAACAGTATCTAAAGGCACTCTTTACTTTAGAACAGAAAGACGAAGATACAGCTTGTCATTATGAAAATCTCCAACAGAAAATTTTTTCCGTACAACGTTATATAGATTACCCATCGTCGGGACACACCTGAACAAACCAAATCCCCGTTTACGCTACCGTTTAATACCACCCCTTATTCCACCTAACCAAGGTAAAAATTAGGATTCACAGTCAAAGTGTTCGCGCTTATCCCTCGAACAGGAGTTGCTAATGTCAACGGTATTGGTTCATCCGAAAATACTGTAGGGATCGGATGAAATATGGCCCAGTCATTGCGGAGAAATATTATACTTTCTGTGATATACCTAACTGTAGGAAAACTGTGAAGACCCCACAGGCTTCTTCCTTCAAATGGCCCCCGTGCACCCTTTACCTGTATTGAACAGAAGGTTTTGGAGTTATGCACCATCATTAATTGAGCAGGAAGATGCCATACGCCATCTTGAGAAAATTATATCCTACAAAACCAAGCGATTCTTACGCCACAATCACTCCTCCGGGAGCTGATCAACTTTTTTTTTTTTTTACAGATTACCACCACCTCACGTGCTGGGCCCTACAACCAACCCCATTCCCAGCAGAAGAACTTCTCTCCAAAATCCCAGCGCAAAACTCAGCAGCATACTGTGTCCGTCTGCCAGTAAATTGCCACGCGCCACCGACTCCTCAAATTGAACAAAAGCAGCCCCTGACCCAATCTCTCATTCAAAAAGCCATTAACATCCCTATCCCGGAACGTATAACCTTCAACAAACAGCAATGAAACTGAGGTGTTATCCAACCACAAAATTATTAAACACTACTTTCAAGACACCACTGTCCCAGGCCCCACCCAATTGGTTCTCCAAACTTATGCAAGAGGATTGTCTCTTTGTCCCTTAATTCGCCTCCCAGTATTTCAAATTCCCGATAAAGATGTTCCCAAACACAAAGAAAAGATAATCGCAAGATAAAGATTATTTTTAAATACCAAAGCGTCCGAAGTTCTAAACAAAAATCACGTAACCCCAGACGAAAATGTAACTCAGAAGAGACCTCCCCATTAGTCTATTCAAGGGACAAAAGCAACGACTTTAATAGCATTGGACCCAAACAATCGGCAGCTATCGGACAGCCCCACAATCAACCCTCTCATAGTTTGCAGGGAATAATTCTAGCTCTTCTGAAATCTTCCGTATAATTTCTCCGAATTTCCTATTCAGCACTCCCCAAGGATTCGGTATAGCCTTTAGCAGAGGAAATGGACAACACTCCAGAATTGGAGCTTGAGTGTGTCATGAACCTTCTCTCGTTTTCTAATACTTCCTGCAGCCTCCGAGAAAGGCGAATGAAGCTTCCCATCAAACGCTACCAAGCGGCTCTAAGCGCTCTGGCTCGGTTGGGGCATTGAAGGGCAGAAACAGAAGTCCCATAATTAACTTAAATCGTCCAATCTCCCAAAATCACTCCCACGACGAATTACTGGCAAAGTCTCTTAGTATCGCGACTTGTGTCAATTCAACGAATCCTATATGGAAACCATTTCGCGACCTCAAACATCTCTCAAAAAGATGACACCTTTCCGGTAACATCTTCCTTCCCCAGTTCCATGGAAGCAACTCCACATCCCTTACACATTTCTGAATTCTGCTTACTTGGCGGATACGGACTCCGCTTGCCCCATTTAATAAACAGTGAGCGATTTTGATTGCTCTTCAATGGCCAACCAAAACCTCACACATCAATATGGACTCGGATTGAACTCAACTTATCTCGCATTCAAGGAGAAGCCACCCCACCAAATAATACTGAAAACTCTTTTCCAAAAGCAGTCGTACAACCCAAATCTCTTTTGTATGACTATTTTTTACCACCATGATTTGTTGCTCCTCCTCGTCGAGATCCACGTCTCAGCCTTTCCGTTTCATCTGAATCTACCACAATACTACCCAGTTCACTTAGAACAATTGTTCAAAAAAAGATCATCATCATAAATATTTAATACAATACAGCGCATGGCCACTTCCTTCAATGGAATTGTCGTGGGTACTACTCTAATTTTGAAGAACTTGTTCAACTAATAAACATATGGACACCAAAGTGCATATGTTTGCAGGAACTTCGACTATGTCATCGTGACTTCTTTCAACCGTCGGAAATAATTCCGCTGCTAACCTCTAGAGGGAAAGAGTGGACAATGATAGGGAGGTGCCAGGAATACTCATTCATGTAAATCTGATCCCCTAGTTCTCAGTCCCTCTTCAAACTAAACATCATGCAGTGCAACCACGAATGCATTGATCCACCAACCTACTATCTGCTCAATCTATTGGCGCCGAGTAGTGGAAATTACTGAGGATAGAATTAGCTGATACTTTTCAAACAGCTCCCATTTCCGCGTTATTATACTAGAGCCAACCTCGCCCACCTTTATGGGCGACCCTGTCACTTCCGCTCTAAGTCAATATCCTCGTAGATCTTCTAATCCCCTTTTCCCTGAATGCCTTCTTAACTCACAGGGACTCCCTACATAATAACGCTTTAGATTCACACATTTCTTTCCTGTATTGATATTTCCTTTGCTCCCATTCCCTTATGGATCGCTTTACCTGTTCCCGCTTTGATTATTTATACGGCAGTGACCATTACCATAGCATCTTAAATGAGTTTTTACCAAGCCCAATGTTTAAAAACCTACTCCAGCTGGCGCGTTACGACCGAGCGGAGTGGGCTCCTTTTTATCACGCCACAGCTCTCCCACTTTCTCCTTTCAATTAACCCGTTCCGACTGGTAGATGATGCCTTTCGCTTTTTCCAGAAAGTCGTCATCTCAGCAGCGGAAACTTGCATTCCGCAATCTGTCCGCAGGCAAGCGGTCGTCCAACCATTGGGCGGTCCGAAGAGTGCAACAAGCTAACCGCGAGAAGAAGAACTCTACAGACAATGCCAAAAGACCGTACGACCGCAACATCTGATCTTTAAAGGCAGCTGGCATGGCAAGATTCTCGGCGAAATTAATCGACAACACTGCAAACAATTTTTTTTCGAACTTACGTTTCACTTTTTAACTCCACAAACTACCTTCCTTTATTGTTGGAAAGTTGCCACAAAAAATATTCTCGTTCGCGTCCCAAACATCCTCACCCACAGCTCATCCGGTATGGGCTTGAATATAACTGACACGATATTATCCGCTTCCTTGCTGCTGTTGCAGATGCATTAGGTTATAGTTTTGTTAGCCACTCGAGTTCTTTCCACTATCCTGAACCCTTTCAAGAATTGAGAACTAACACTGCACTACGTCAGACTTTCACATGCAAAAAATTGGAATCATACCCCGAGCTATCGGATTGCCTTTGCAGGTATCCAAATGCACAGCGAATAGCAAAGACGTGATCTTGGTCCAGACATGATTTCGTATATCATGCTCTCAATATACATCCCTCAGCATCAGCATTTTTGCTGGATCGAATCCTCTTTTCCATCTATTTGAGCTACAGCTTTTATAATTCCTATCGCCAAACCTTTAAAAGATCCGAAGTTGGCAGACAACTAAAGATCAATTTCGCTGACCTGCCATACCTATAAATTAATGGAGAAAATGGTTTTAGGTAGCTTTCTCCCAGTTCTGGAGAGTCACCGGCTTTTAAAACTGTCTAGTTTGGCTTTCGCAAAATTCGTTCGACCGTGGACCGCTTTGTTAAAACTAGACCATGACATCCGGGAGGCCTTCTCAACTGGTTTGATGGTTCTTGGTGTCTTCTTTGACCTTGAAAAAGCTTACGACACAACGTGGAGAATTGGGTTTCTCTTTAAACTCCATTCGCTCGGTTTCCGTGGACAACTCCCTCTTTTCATCAAATGCCTTTTGTCAAACAGATCCATCCAGGTTCGGTGCTCTTCTATTCTGTCACGGCACTTTACCCTGGATGAAGGCGTTCCGCAGGGTAGTGTTCTAAGTGTATTACTATTTGCTCTCGGATTAAATGACATCGTTATTTCTATCCCAGTGACGGTCAATTTTTCTTTCTATGTTGATGACCTTGCCGGTGCCAGACTGCCTTTTCTCGAACGGCAACTTCAACTAGCTATTGATAATATTCACAATTGGGGTAACTCCATGTTCCATTTTATTCCCACCAAAACACTCAGCAGTGCTTTTTAAGGAAAAGGAATCGAAGGAAACTTGCCACCTTCTGTCCAGCGAAAATAACCTTATATCGGTTCGCCCATTCCTGATAACTTCACAGGTCAAATTATAGGACTCATCCTAGATGACCACTTACATATGCACCGCATATTAAACACCTGAAACAAAACTTGTCATCGCCGCCCTTGACTGTTACGTCATTCTCACTCAAAGATATTGAGTGCTGTTCGCAAGGTCCCTTTTACGTCTTTGTACATAACCCTTAATCCGATCGAAACTGGGATATGGCTGGGAGGTATCATGGTCAGGCCTCCCCAACTCTACTACAACTGTTAGATCCCATCCAAAACGAAGCGATCCGTTATCTCCACTGAGCCTTCGATTCGTCCCTCAGGTGAGCCTTGAAGTTGAAGCCAATGTGTTGCCACTCTCTCTTAGAAGAGAATACATCATGTGTACAAGTTTTCTTCGTTTTCAAACCCCAAAACAATCTGCTCTGACACCGATTCTGCAGGAGATAACACTCAGAATCCTAATTACTGGCCATTTGCAAGCACCGTTCATAACATCCTTAATTTCCTTAACATCCTTTTGCAAAAGGTGCTGCCTTTCTCTTTCGACGAA
>JABUQX010068877.1:0-22500 GCA_015478945.1 Trachelipus rathkii
AAGGAGATGAGTATATATCTCGTAGATACATTCATGCCTTGAAGTGGCAGTAATTATTTGTCTTGCCCGATAGGTGACTGGTCATATTATTGCCTCGTTTGGTGAGTTATGATCCGTCTCTCTCAAATAATAAAAAAAAATATAATAAAAATGTGGATGTGGAATGGGTGCTGAATGAAGGGAAAAGTTTTTCAGATGTATCGCTTAAAGCGAATACAATTTCATTGTTTCCCTCACTTTTTGTAAACTTCATTTTTTTTCTTTTTGATTTTTGTAAACTTCATTTTATCAGATTTAGGATTTATATTTTGTTTTACTCTTAATAAACATCTTTGTAGTAAATGTTTCATTCTTTGAGCAATGTTTTGTTTTATTTCTTTTATATGATGTTAATTATTATTTTATAAACATATATATTGCTCGCATCTTGCTCTTATATTTATGATTAGTATCTGTGACTAATCGACTCATTATGTTTCGGTTCACACGCTATACTATGACTAGCATTGCCTTGGGTTTTATAATCATAAACTGCTTTATTTTATTTTTTTCCATCAGGAATTAGAACAACAGAGACTCTAAAGTCTAAATATTGGTTTATAAATTTTTTCAGTTATTTTTTTTTGTTTTAAAGTTTCATTTGTATTGTGACTAATTTCTTTCTATTTTTATTAAGTACTCCATAATTTTATTACTGTTAACTCAATTACGTGTTAAATCCTAAAACCTGTACCATACTAAAAGATTCTTATTCTTTTCTATTAGGTAATCTCTAAGAAATTTCCTATATCTTAGTTTGATAAATTGGGTAATTAATATCTCTATTTAAATTTTTTTTTATAAAAATATATACATATTACTTTTTTTATCGAATATAGTATATGATTCAATCTAGATTTTTAATGAATTAAGTTCGCATTGCATAAATTTTTTTTTTTTCGTTTTCGGGTACTTATTAATTGAGAAATTTAATATACTTTCTCTTTCTATACCCTTTTATCTTTATAATATTTATATATTACTTAATTTTTTTATATATCTAGTTATTATTATTATATATATTATAATTATTATTATTCATTACTATATTATTTATATATATTATATTTATATATATTATTATTATTTTTTACATTATTCTTTTTTATATATTTTATATCATCATATATATATATATTTTTATTAATTTATCTTTATAATTATTTTTTTTTATTTTCTATTTGGTTCATTATATATTATATATTATTTTCTATTTATCTTCATTTACATATATATTATTCTTATTTTTTTTTTATATTATTATTTTCATTATTATTATTGATAATTTTATGTTTTTATTATATAAGTATTTATTGAGTATATAATATATATTATATTATATATATATATATATATATTATTTTTATTGGTTGGTATTCGATTTAGGGGTAATTATATTTTTTTTATATTTTTTTATATTATGATGTATGTTATTATTTATTATAATTTTGTATATTATATTTTATATTTAGTATTTATTATTGTGTATTTATTGAGTTATTATATTTACTTATGGTTTTTTTTTTCGTGTTTATTTTTTTGTTTTTTTAGTTATTATATATGAAACGAAAGTTTATTGAAAATGCTGACATTAATGGTTATGTTTATATCATTGAGTTAGCTGTATTTTTTAAGGTTAAGTATTTAAAGTTATGTTTGTATTTATTATTTATTTATATAGGGTTTTTTTAACTGGTGTGTCTGCTTTATGAATATTTTTCTGTGTAGTTGTATTAGCGTTGAGATGGTTTTTATACTTACATTAGATAGAGGAGCTGAGAGCATGGAAAACATTAAAGTAAGTCTGTCATGGCTTCCTTGGTAACTCACGGGAACAAGGTTATCAAGAAAGTGTTGAGAAGCTATTGCTTTTATTCATATAATATTGTGGATGTCGTTTTCTGCGGTGGTGATTTTTTTCTCGTACCCGTCTTTCTAGCAAAAAGCTTATTCGCCTTAGAATAAAGAATTTATAATATTATACATATTATAAACTGTTTTACTATGACTATTTCAGATTATAATCTATGATTATTTTTCTTTATTTTAAGTTTTTAGTATTTGATGGTATAGTGTTTTTTGTTTGTTGGATTCTATCGGTTTTGGGTGTATCTGTATGCTCTCTCTTTGTGTTTATGCACGTTTTTGATTATCTTGTTGTGTTTTTTTGATTTTTTGTTTTTTTGTATAATATGTGGAAGTGTCTTTTATTCTATTTTTCGTTGCGTGGTTTGTGTTGGGTATTGGTTACAGTCTTTGATTGATTGGACTGATATTTGTGTGTCAGGACCAGTTTTTCAGTGTTATTTGCTATTGTCTTTTGTTATGTTTTCAAATATCGTTGTATTTTTATCAGATGTGTTTTAATATTCTAAATTTTAATTTAATCGTTAATGTAGGATTCATGCAATTTTTTTTGTTTTGTGTATTAGAAAGTGTGATGTCATTCATGTTGTATGTTTTTAAAAATACATTTTTTTTTGTCATTAGTGTCTTGGTTCTTTAATGTTTATTTAGTGCAAGTTGTTCTAGCTTTTTTGTATTGTAAATCTCGTTTTGTTAATTCTAAGTTTTAACATCTTTTTCTTCATTTGATTAATTGGTTTGTTTATTTCTTATGTATTTTACATTTTATTTAAGAGAAGGTGCGAACTGTGGCATTATTTCTGAATTTAGTTTGAGCTGCTAGATGGCGGACACATTGTCGGTTATTTGTCATGCTCGCATTGAGGGGATGGTGTTTATTCTCTTTTTGTTTTTTGGTTGATCCTGCTTTGGATATTAAGTAATGCTCTGAGTGAATTATTTTTTAGGTGAAGGAGAAAAAAATGGTGTTTTACCTACTAAAATTTGAAAAGAGCTTCCTCTACTGTATCCTTCAAAGAATTGATTTTTCTGCTTTTTTTTTATTTTATATTTACATTTATAATATTTCTTTTTTTTTATTTATTGTTCTGATTATATTTGGGTTCAATAAGCACTTTAGGTTATAATGCTTTTGTGGGCTTTTAGATAGTGCTTTTGTGTAGTTGTAAAATATTTTTTTTTTACTTTTTGATTATTTTTTTTGTTTTTTATATGTTATATTTATTTATATACTTTCATTTTTTTTTTGTAGTTTTTTTTGTTTGTGTTTTGTGTACGGTTTGTATTTGTTTTTTTTGGTGATGTTTTTGGTGTTGGTCTTTAATCTTAACTATTTTGCTATTTAACAATTATATTAATTTGTTAATGTAATTCATTCTGTGAATTTATATTTTTTTTTCTTGTGAGTGTGACTTTGTCTTGGCTTATTGACTTTTTATGTATCTATGTGTCTTTTTAATCGATTTTGACACGTTTTAATGTTTCAATCGTTTTTCGGTTTGTTTTTTCTGTGGTTTGTTTTGGTTTTGTTCGTCGTCTGCTTAGGGCGGTTGCCGTTTTTTGTTTATCGGTTGACTTTTGATACTGTAGTTATTGTGTTAGTGTTTGTCTGTTATTTAGTGTGTTTTCAATAATTTGGAAGTCAAAGTAATGTAATAGATTTTGTAAGCCTATGTATGCTTAGTTTATTGTAGTAGTTTTTGAATTGTTTGGATTAGTGGTGTTTATAATCTTTATTTGATGGATTTTTTTCTCGGTTAGTTTGTTTTACGTATTAGTTTTTGAACTTTTTAAATATATAAAACAGTCGGACAATTTGTGCATTGGCAAATTGAGGGTGAATGTAATCTTTTTATTTCATTATTAACAATAAGAGATTTTTCTTGGGTGATTTCGGTTTTATTCGCTTATTATAGGAGTTAATTTGACAACTTTGGGTTTAGGTGTATATATGTAGGGATTTTTTGTCGGTTTGTTCGTGGCTTTTAATTGAGATTGTTCTAGTGGAGATTATGGTCGTTTCAATCTAGTAATTATCGTTGATAGCATGTTATTGGGATCTGGGTGTGGTAATGCCTTCGTGGCTTCTACATTAAGTATTCATAGGTTCATTTTTTCGGGCAGATAATTGAATCCGTATTATGTTTAATTAGTCGATTATGGGTCTATGTTTATAACTGATATATATATAGGTACCTTTTCTTTCCTGGTTTTTTTTTTTTTTGTTGTTTGTTTTTTCTTATATTCTTTCTTTTATATTAAATATTTTGACATTTAAAATGCAAATATTTACATTATGTGTGATAAAAGAAGTACATATCTAATTAGTTACCCTCTTAGGGCATATTTCATTAAAAATAAAAATAATCATGATTAGCTTATTAATAATTTAATGTGAATTAAGTAGTTTATTATTTATTTCGTATTTTTTGTCTGATAAGGCTAAATTTAAGTATAGTTTTATTGTTATTATAACTATTTTCTTGAACTATTTATATATTCGTGATCTTTATTAGAAGTATGAGTGTTGGATTTTTATTTTAACATTTCTTCTATTTATAATAATTTCACTGTTTTTTATATATGTTGTTATAATAATCTTTGATAATTTAGTTCTTTTTGTTTTTTGAATTTTTAATATTTTTATACATTTATCTATTATAGGTGTGTATTTGTATTAGGTGTGAGTGTTTTTAATATTTTCCTAATCATTTATGTTTTTGATGAGTTGTGTAGGTGTGTAGTGTCATTCTTTTGGATCGGTTATTTTCACTTTATGTGTATTTATATATTTTATATGTATATTTTTCATTTTTATAGGGTTATATTAATATTAATTCTATTTTGCTGTATTTGAACTTTATTTTCTTTTTAACAATTTTTATGTTGAGCTTTTAACTGTGTATTTTATGAATGTTTTTTGGTAATATGATGTTCAAAGTTTTATATATAATTCTGAATATGTTTTGCATTTGGATTTGGGTTCGTCTGTTGTATTTAGTGTATAAGTATTCTAATTTATCAGTGGTTATTTATAGGGGAGTTTGTATTTTTCGTTAGTTTTGTTATTGAAAGCTGAAATAAATTTTACTGGATAGTGGGGCTGGTTTGAGTTCTGGTTTCTGGATAATTCTTTATGAGGTTTTGTATATTCGGTCTGTGAATTCGAATTGCTTTATGATGGAAATTTTAACTGTTTTGCTTTGATTATTCAAGTGGTAGTTAAGTGATTTACTGATGGGGGTTGTGAAGAAATAAAATCGCATATCATAGCTTACTGTTGTTTCTTTTGGTTTTTTGCAGGGGTTTAGGGCTGAGTTTTATGTAGTGTTTCTTGTACAGTGGTTAGTATGTTAAGGAAGTTAAATTATTGTGGGTGTTACTTTCGCGTTTAGGGTGTTAGGATTTTTTTGGGTTTATGTTCCATCGTATTTTGAGGAGGTTTTGTATTAATATTCCGTGTTGTTTTATGGATTCCGGTGTGTAATGATATTTGTTGGTCTGCTTGGTTGTAGTTCTTCTTCGGTCTTGCTTGTTTATGTTGTGTGTTTCATTTTACAGGTATTGTGTATAGTTGTACATCAAATAGGTTTATCTTCTCAGATAGTGAGCGGGGTTTTATAACTTGTTTTCTTTTTTCGCTTAGGGTATCTTTATTCTCTTTTGCTTCGCTTATTCATGTATTTTTTTTAGGATTTGTCTTTCTCTGCTTTTGCGTTGCGTCATAACAGTGTTTTGATTTGTTTGATTATTCTTGAGCAGTTATACTGTGTGTGCTTCGAATTGATTTTTCAAACTATAAGCGTACGATGTTTTTTGTGTTGTTTTCCGGTCTTTTCGCCGGGTGATGTTGTTGACTGATTGTGTTTATTGATAGGCTTTATGGATTCGGGATTTGGCTTTTATGGTTAACATGATTGGTCATTTGATTTTGAAATGACTGTTCAAGAAGAATTTTTTTTCGGGTGTTTTTTAGTTGGGGTTTTTTGTTGATGTTTTTGCGGGATTGAGTATTTTTTTATAGTTATTCTTCTGGGTTTTGTTGGTTCGTCTGTTTTTTGTTTGTGTGTCACACATTCCGGATTATAATATTGATTTTGCTGTATTTTTAGTTCGCTATTTTCTTGTGTTTTTTTTTAATTCGCGGCGTTTGGATATTCTTAACCCTATTATTGGCTTTGAGTCGCCGACGTCCTCTCGCCTAATGTACGTAGTAGCGGCGCATGACTGCTCTGCCAGTCGTGGTTTATTGATATATTTCTCAGTTTTTCTTATTCTGTTTTAGTTTTTTCCATTATTACAGTGTCTAATACATACTTCTTATTTTTCATTTTTTTGATTTTAATTGCGTTTTTTTCAGTTAGTATTTTTATTTTTACTATATTTTATCTTTTTTTTCTTTTTTTTTATGTTTTTATGTCTCATTTTTTTTATACATTGAATTGTTTCCATCATTATATCTTTTTTTTGGTAGAGTTTCTATGATCTCTATTTCTATATATTTATATTTAGTTTATTTTTGCTTATTATTTTTCTATACTTTATCTATTATGATTCTTTTCAAGTACTTTAATTTTTGGTCTTGTTCAATTTTATTTTCTTCTTTTATTGAGGAGAGCGGGCTTGTGTTGATGTTGGGTTTTTTTTATAGTTGTTTCATTTGGGATTCCTTGATAATTTCCAGTTCCATATTTATTTTTAATTCCAGTTTATTATACATATATTTTTTTATCTAGTTCTCTGTCTGAACGTCACGTATCCTAATTACTTGTATGCGCTTTTTCATTCATATACTTCTCATTCTCATTGACTGTCTCTTCTATATTTTTTTTTAGTCATATTTTTTTTGCGTTTTTTTTTTTTTCTTTTAACTTTCTTATTTACGACTTTTCTTAATTATTTTCTTGCACGTTTGATGACCTTTATGTTTTTATCTTTTTATTTTTTAATTTAATTATTGCTTATTTTTTTATTCTTTTTTTATTAAATTAGTTGCGTTTCTTATCTCCCCTCCACTACTCCTCTCACTCGTCTTTTATTTTATCTTTTGCCGTTTTCCTCTCTCCTCTCTCAGACTTACTCATCATCTATTATCTTCCTTTATCCATAGTCTCATCCTCAAGGTTTATTTTTTCCCTTTATTGAGGCCGGGAATTCTTTCTTTTCCTTTATTTTTCTTCACAACATGAACACAGCTTACTTTAATGTTAATTTTCTTGAATATAATAATTTTAATTTCTGGGTTGGAATTGTTAATAATATTTTTCTTTCTCTGGTTTACTTGTGTTTGCTGTACTCTTTATTTTTATTTATAATTTCGTTAGTCCGTTCTTTTTTCTCTTAGCTTCTTTCTGTATATGGTTATAACATCGTTATGTTCTTCTGGTTAGCTTAACATGCGGGGCTCTTTTTTATCTCTTAGTGTTCCGTGTGATTTCTGGGTAGTTCCTTTTTGGTTTTATCATATTTTTTTTAACCCTTTTATTCGTTTAATGAATTGTTCTCGTAGTGTTATCTCTGGTCTTGCCGTTTTATATTCTTATATTTTTGGATGAGAAGTGATGGATGTTTTAATTCATCAAATTTGTTTGCACCCATACTTGACCATCTGAGCTTCAAAATGGAACACATCTTAAACGTTTTATTCGTCATCTTCTTTCCGTCAACGTTGCTCTTTGCATTTTCTAGATTTTATTTCCCTCACTAGAGTTACTAGTTTTGTATTCTACCTTGTTTTTGCTTTTTATTGTGTTTTTTTACTTTAATTTCTTTCCTTCAATTCTGCATTCAATTTCTTTTTTATCTTGTTTTATTTCATTGGTTTGTGGTTTTGTTTTTTATAACACCATTTGTTTTTTTTTTGTTATTATTCTTTATTGTCTACTCTGCATTTCTTTCTGTTTTGGTTCATTTCTATCTGTTATTATTTTTTAATTCCTTAATTAATTAAGAAATTGTTCACTTTTCATTTCATTTTACTGTCATTGTTTTTTTTTTTGGGGTCTTTATATTGAGTTTTTTTTTTATTTGATGTATGAGCTTTTGTGGTTTTCCGAAGTTCTTCAGATCTTTGGCGTGGACTCTTCATTTTATCAACTTTTTTCATTTTGTTTAAGAGATCACACTTCTTTAAACTTCAGTATATTCTAATCTCTTCATTACTTATATCTTTATATCTCTTTTATGTTTTCTCTATATTTCTCTTTTTCTTTTTTTCTATCTTTTTTTCTTATTCTATCTTTTTTTTTCTTTACTAACTTATCGTTCTTTTCTTACACATTTAGACACTTTTATTCTTCTTATCTTCCTTTTCTTTACTTACGATTTATCTTAATTTTCTACCTTAGTATTCAATTTTTTACTTCTCTTTTTACCCATTTTCATTGCTTTTATTTTGTCATGTTGGTTTGTGTATTGATTTTTTCTGATTTTTTCAGTCTATATTTTTTATATTTGTTTTGCTTTTGTTTTTCGTTACTTTTTTATTTTTTTTTTTTGTCCGCTTTTTTCTATTTTTTTTTTTATATTATGTGTTTTATATACATTTTGTTCTTTCGATTTTATTGTACATTTATTTCTGTTTTCCTTTATTTTTATGGTTCTATTTCACGATTATTTTCAATACTGTTTTTTTATTCCACTCTTGTTGCATTTAAGCCGCTTTTCTTTACTTGATCTTTTTACTTTTTGTTATTGCTATCATCTTTTTTTTCATTATTTTTTTTTTTTCCGATGTAGTTTGTTTGTTTATAGATTATCATTTTTTTTGCTAATTTGTCTTTGTTACTTTTTCGGTTGCTTTTTTGTTTTGTATTTTATGTCACTTTTTGTAATTTTTTTTTTCTGCGTTTGTTGTTATCGCGGTTCGGTTTGGGAATGTTTTTTTTCTTACATTGCTGCTCTTTTATTGCTGAACGCGGGGGTTCGATATTGCTGGAAGGTTGTTGCGTGTTATAACTGTGTGGACGGTGAGTAGCTGCTCATTGAGTGGGGCTGTGTTTTATAGGTGGGTTTTTTTTTTGGGGGGTTTTCTCTGTGTCTTTTTTTTGTTTTTATTTTTTGTCCTCTTTTTCATTTTCTGGTTTCGTATTGCTTTATTTCGTGTTATTCATCAAGCTATTTCATTTTTTGATATTATTTTGGTCTACATTTTTTTCTTATATAGTCTTGGGGGTGTATCGCTGTTTTTATTACTTATGCTGTTTGTTATATACCTTCATAGGGCTGATCTAGGGCTTGTCATTTTTATGGGGGTGCTGCGTGGCGGTTTAAGTTTGGCTTACATTGGGGATGATATACTCTGTGAGAGGCATTTTGCTATCTATGGAGGTTTCTCATTCACATAGTTGGTTGCTCCATTTCTTCGCTTTTATTGCGGTTTATTGACTGTTGAGATTTTTACCGGTATACCTTTAGCATGATTCTTTTATCTGGTTGAGGTCATGCTAATTCTGCATGTTTTATTATGCTGGTCGGTATCAGGCTTTTGATGGTCTTCTTAGATTTGCGTGCGGCTTGTTTCTTACTTATCGTTTTGATTTTTCTTCAAGTAATTGTACGTGACGTTTTGGTGCGCACTTTTCCGTTTATAGTTTCTGATTTTTCTTTTCTGCTAAGCGGCTTTCTGAGGTGTTTCCTTTCACTCATATAGATTTGGTTCATTATCATATTGTTATGGATATTATATATATATAGTTGATTTGCTGTGTATGCCCTTATTTTTCCACTGGATTGTTTCTTATTTGGGGGCGTTTTCCAGCTCATAGCTTTTATCGGTCCTTTTTCCTATTTAGCGGCTCCTTTTCCCGTTACCTTTTTCGTATCAGGTATGTGGATGGTTTCATTTGTGCGAGTGAGGTGCGCTGTTATTGCCTTTTCTTTGTGTAGTAGTTAGTATTCGTATGGTTGTTAATGGTTGTGGTTTAGCTCCGTTGTAATGTACTCGTGCTTAGTTTTGTGACGTACGGGCTTTTATCGTTTTTTGGTGTTTTATCGCTGTTTTTCACCCGATCTCTATGCCTTTTGGGGCCACTTGCCTTTCTGCTTGGTAGTATCAGTATTAACGGTTTTAGATTTTTAATATGATGACTTGATTATCATAGTCGGATTGTACAGACATTTATTTCCTTTTCCGGCTGTATTAGCTCGTGTTAAAGTTTTTATCGATGTATTCAGGGATTTTCTTTTGGAGGGTGCAGCTTCATTAGCTGTTCTTATTTTTTTTTATGTTAAATGTTCATAATGAGGAAACCATGCTGTTTTCTTATATTTTCATGTTCAGAAAAAACCTTTCTTACCTCTTGTATCGATTGGACGGTTTTCTTTCTTTGTTCTCGAGTAGGGTTTGTGGGTCTTCTTTTTTTTTTTTGCTTATTATTTTTTTTTTATTCATCATGCTACGTGTTATTTGATGTTTCTTTATATCATCGTATGCGTAGCTCGTGTATTGTATATTTTATCGCTTGTTTCGTGCTTATGATGAGTATGCTGCTGTGTGAACGCTTATATATGGAGAATGCTCAGCTGTGAATGGCGCTGCTTGGTTTACATTATTTGGATATTACCCTCTATTTCATTCGGCTTTTATTTCGGGTTCTTAGTTGAACGTATCTAAAGTGGTAAGTTCATTCATTTAGAGAGAGTTCTAGAGGTTTATTTCACAATTGCATTGGTTTATAAAGTGAATATCTTTTTCCTATTCATATTTTTTTAATTCTGAAGTGATTGACCATTTTTGTTGTGTGTGTCATTTGCCTCGTTCGGTGTGTCTCGGTGTGTGAGTTTTGGGGGTCGGGGTCGGTGTGTGGGCTGGTCCAGTTGGTCGTGTGGATATCACGTACTTTGGTGGGTTGCAGTGTTTGGAGTGCAGTATGGTTATTTTTTTAGTTTTTATCTTGTCCGCTGTGGTAGGTTAGACCGCTGTGAAGTTGTTTAAATGTGAGATCGAATGTAATTAATATTTTATTCTAGCTGCTGCGTTACGTCTCGTGTGTTCGATCTTTTTTGGCATCTTTGTGGGTGTGGTTTACGCTCTAGAGTGGCGTTAAGGCTATGTTTACGTACAGAGTGCAGGGGTTATGTCTTTCGGTGTGCCTAGTCACGGTTCCGTTAGCGGAGTTCGCACGGGTGCGGGTTTGGCGATGCTTAGGAGTTGTGATATAACGTGTGGTGTCGAGCGATTTTTTTTCGACGGATAGCGTGGTTTCAGGGGGTCAGTTGTCGTATATTAGTCGATGGCTTTGTAGTTTTATTCAATTTATGGTTTCTTGAGGTTTTTTCGGGTTTTTTTTGTGTTTATTGTTTTCATTTATGTTTTATTGTTTTTTTTTATTTTTATATTTCTTTGCTTATCTGCATGTCTATAGATTAGGTATTTCTTTTCTTTGGTGTTTTGTTTTTTAGTTATTAGTATTATTTTTCTTGTTTTTTGTTTTTTCATTATTGTGATTTTTATAATTGTTACTTTTTTATTGTCATTGCTTTTTCGTTTTCTGCAAATACTTATATAATGATATATATGCTTTTATATTTTGTTTTCTTATCCTGAGGTCGTTGTTTTTTTCTGTTGATTTTTTTGTTTTTATGTTTGGATATTATTTCTTTTTATAGAACTGCATTGGGGAGTATGTAGTTCACATCATTATTGTGAGGTTCGTTTCTTTTTGTATTTTTTTTATTTGTGTTTTTTGAATGGGTGATTGATTGTTTATTGGTATGATTTATGACCACAAGACTTTTTTTACTGTATGTTAATTGGGCGTGTTTTTGATCATGTGTGTCACGTGAACTTGTTTGATTGTACGAAAGATGCGCGTTGATTATCTATCGGTTCCTTGGTCTGCTGGGAGGGTGGTTCTGCTTTGTGATTTGGTTTTTTTATGGGAACTATTTTTCCGTGCAATCGATATCTAGTTTTGGGGATACTTACTTGTTCTTGGACCGGTCTTTGTTGCATTCCTGTTTTAGTT
This sequence comes from Trachelipus rathkii, assembly GCA_015478945.1. Taxonomy (NCBI): domain Eukaryota; kingdom Metazoa; phylum Arthropoda; class Malacostraca; order Isopoda; family Trachelipodidae; genus Trachelipus; species Trachelipus rathkii. The sequence continues at coordinate 11,874 of JABUQX010068877.1, forward strand.
TAGGGTTTTTTTTTTTGAAGAGATAGGTTTTCGTTATTACGTTGTGATCTTGGGTATGATATGCGATTTTTTTCAATAGGTCTGAAGCCTCCTAAGCTTTTGGATTGAATTGTTTGACTATTGTTTAGAGATCACTTTTTTTTGTGATGATGTTTTAGGAGGGCTGTCTGTAACCGATTTCTATTATTCTGGTATTGTTTTCGTATTATGGTGGTGGAGTGTACTGCGGCTCGGTTCAGTGCTTTTCAGTTCTTTGGTTTTTACTATTTGTGGCTTTGCCTCGTTTTTCTTATCATTGAGAACGTGACTGTGCCATTTTTGTGTTCGTGCTTTAGGAGCTTCGCTTTGGTTAGCGGGTTTTATTGTGTTATTGAGTTTGTGTTTATTATTGTGTTTCTGATGTAGCGTCATGGACTGGATTTTTTGTTCGGAGATTTTTCAGCATCGTAGCTAGATTTGTCGATCATGGTTTTTTTTGGTGTTTTGTCGGTTTAGTTTGGGAGCTTTGCAGTCGCGATTTGTTCTCGTTTAAGTGTTCAGAGCCTTCAGAGGGAGGCGTTTTACTAAAAGGCGTCATTGAGGGTCGGTCGTGTGATCAATCTGCATAGAGGCGGTCTGGGTGAGGGGCTTGTAGGACTCATGGTGGTTGTTCGGCGTCCTTGGGTAGCTATCCCATTTGTGATGCTGAGGTTTTGCTTGCTAGATATGGTGATTGTTCTTTGATTGTGAGTTTTTCGCGTTTATTGTGTTTACAGAACTGGGAATTTTACAGGGTTCTGTTGGTTAAGTTCTTTTTGGAATTATTTCGGTTTATTGCCGTGTTACATTGATGGGGGGTATGCTGGGATATATTCGAGCTGTGATGAGGGGACTAATGATAGGCTTGATTGCTATACTGATGGGTTCCCACTCGATGCGTGTTTTGAAAGGGCATGGAGTCGTTGTGCCTTTAGGGAGTGAGGTTTTTTTTTTGAGAGCTCTTTATCTGCGTGAATTTGTGGTAGTGACCAATTTCACCCACTATATCTGTATCTGTTTTTGATGAAATGTTAGTTTTTTTCGTTTTTTCTGTATTGGTTTAGCCTTTGTATGGATTGGATTAAGTAGTCAGTGAGTTAGCATCAGGGTGTTCTTTTGGTCAATTTGTGGAGGTGGGTTTAGGCTTTTTTTTTGCTTTTAGATTGCCAATTGTATTTTTTGCCTTATTTGAGTATCTTTTTTTGGGTGGAACGTGTAGATTTGGAGATCTCTTTGATCAGGTCATTGTTGGGTGTTTAGGTGTTTGCTTTTTTTTTCCACTGGTGTAGTATTCTGTTGTGCATTGGGAATTGTTTTTTTTTTTTGGTTATTATGATATAATTCGAGAGCATCGTTTTACGTTCGTGGTTTATATGTTGCGTTATTTTGTTGGATCGGTCGTTTTTCATTGCGACTCTGATTCGGTGTGTGTGGGTGTTTCTCTTATGTATTTCATAGATTTGCAATTTCGATGAGATTTATGGGGCTTGCCGTGGGCCATTTTTTTTTCTGTTGTTTGGGTCTTTGTTGGCTTTTGTCTCGTAGTCTATTCGTTGTAACTGATTATAGTAATGCGCGTTTTGTTGTTTGTAGGGGTGTACTTGAGCGAGCCGTCTTTCCGCTTTTATCTCTGTCGGTCATCTTCTTCGCATGTGTGTCTGTTGTCAGTGATATCTAGATCTTCATTATGTTCTGGCGGAGTACATGGTGGGAGTCTTTGAGATTATTTGGGGTTGTCGGATTTGTCATGTTTCGATTATGGACTTCATTTGAATTTTTGTTGGATGTGGGATGGTTGGGAGTATATATGAGATAGCCGGAAGTTCAGTTTGTTGCTGGTGTGGCTTTGCCTTATCTAACTTGAGTGCATGTTCAGTGGTGAGGTAATGCCGCTTGCAGATTCTTATGTTCTGTTTTTGCGTTTTCGCTTGTGTTATCGTTTTGAGGGGCGGGAAATGCGAGGCAGTCTAGTTGGTAATTAGGTTTTGACGCTCGTGTGGATTTGTAGGACGTCTTGCAGCGCTCGTCTTGTTGCCAGACGATTTTCGAGTTTGTTTTGGTCTGGTGTGTTCATTTAGTAATTTGGAGTTGAACAGCGGAATAGACTCAGTCAGTTTTCGTTCATGTTTGTAGCGACTGGGGGTTATCTGGTGCTTCATTGGGGCTTGTTTGTTATCGACATTTTTCAAGTTTTATTCGGATGGTTTGCGCGGGTGTGTGATGTGAGAGCTAAGTTGGTATCTTGTAGCATCCCTTGGTGTCGTGTTTTTCATTTATCCATGGCATTAACTTAGTATTTTATTTGATTCGTGGTTTGGGAGTTGTATTTAATTTTCTGTTGGAGGTATATTGTTTGTTGGGATGTTAATTTATTCTCATTTTGGGTTCGCTTGACAGAATTAAAGCATTTATCTACTAGTTTTGGGGGGCTTTGTCGGCGGCTGTTTGTCTGTGTGTAAGATTGTTTCGTGGTGATTATTGTTTTTGGTTTGCGGTTTGAGTATATTCTGATGGTGGGGCTTTGGTTGGCTAGTCATTCTCGTTTTATGCTTTTTTTATTTGGTTGGGTTTGTTGATGTATGTATTTTTACTGCTTTTCTGTGGTTCAGATTATTCTGTTTTGTTTTTTTTTTTGGTTTTTTGTGTTTTGTTTTTGTACGTTTTTTTTTGTTTTTTTTTTTTGATCATTTTTTATTGTTCTGTTTTTGTTTTTGTCTTTTTTGTTGAGTTTCGGTTTTTTTTAGTCTTTTGATGTTTTAGAGGTCATTGCTTATTTGAATTCTATTTCTTTGTTTTTCATTTTTTTTTGGTATTTTTTTTGTGTTTTTTGTTTTTTGTTGTTGATTTTTTCTGTTATTTTATTCTATAAGTTATTTTTATCATGGTTATGGTTTCTGATGTTAGAAGGGGATTTTTGCGTTGGGTGGTTGTTATGTGAGTTGTTTTTTTTTTTTGTGCGGGTGTTTTTTTCGTTTGATTGTTTTTTTGTTATGTGTTTTTTGAAGTTGCGATTTTTTTTTGTTGCGACTTTTTTTTTTTTTGCTCTTATTTGTTTTTTTGTTTTTTTTTTTTTTCTGTTGGTTGGATTTTCTTGTTTGATTTGCGTAGGCGTTTGTTCATGTTTGTTTAGCGTTCGTTCTTTTTTTATTTTGTTGGTTGCTTGCTTTTGTTGTGTTTTCTTTTTTTTATTATTTTTTTGCGGTTTTGTTGTCGGTTGTTTTTCTTTTTGCTGATTTTTAGTTTTCGTGGGTTATTTTTCTCGTTGTCTTTCGGTGTGGGCTTATGCTGTGGGGCGCTTGATTTTTTTCAGGGTGCGTATTTTTTGATTTGCGGGGTTTTTCGGTTTTTTTCAGTTGGTTTAGTGTTAATTTTTTTTTAATTATTTCAGGTTTGGGTTTTACTTGTTTTTTTATTTTACGCTATTATTTGTTTTTCTCTGTTTATTCGCTTTCAGGTGATTTTTTTTCAGTTCGTTCTTTTTTTGGTTTTTTGGCTTTTATTTTTTTTCTTTTGCTTTTTTTTTTTTCTTTAGTTTATGTTTTTCTTATCGGTTCTTTATTTTTTATAAGTGTGTGTGTATTTTGGTTTTGTGTTTTTGTTTTCTTTTTTTTTTTGGTTATGAGTATGGTTCAGTGTCAAAGCTTCGACAAGAAAGTTGATGGTGTTTGTGTCTTGTATGTGTCCTTTGATCGAACTCAGTCATTCACCTTCATGTTTTTGAGTCTGCTTGTTTTGGGAGTGGGAGGGATTATTTTTGTTTGTACGAGTTTTTAGGAGGTGTTGTGAGGGTTGTGTTTCGTGTTTGGTAGTAGGATTGTAGGGTTTAGTTGAAGTAAGAGGTTTTTGGTTGGTTGTTGTATTTGGTTTGTTTTCTGATAAGTTTTGTGTAAGACATTTGGTAATTTTTGGGGTTTTTTGGTCTTTTCTGTGTCCTTGAATTGTTTTTTTTATGTATTTTAGAATTGTGCTTTTTTTTCAGTTGTGACCCCTCTGTTTGGAATTGTCATATAATGTTTTTATTGGGTTTATTATTTTTTTTTTTGTTTTGTTGTTTTTGATGGCTTGTTCTTTGAGTTTTCGTGTGTGTAGTTTGTGTGGCTATTTATTTGGGTTTGTTTTCTTGGTCTGTTGCTGTTCGATATTTGCGGTGTTCGTTTCTGGTTAACTTCTCTGTTTGGTTGTGGGTGTTTTAGTGTATAACTGCGTTGGCGTTTTTTTTTTTTGGTTTGTGTGTGTGTATTTCTTTTTAGGTGATGCCTTGGTTTACGTTTAACTTAGTTATTTATTAGTGTTTTTAGTTTTGTTTTTTGATTTATTTTTTTTTTTTTTTTGTTCCCTGCTGAATTTGTGAAGCTAGATTGACTCAGAGGGATTTCGAGTTTTGCTTTGTTTGACTCCATTAAAGGAAAAATATTGTTGGTTGTGTAGGAAGCGTCATTTTCTTTGTTTTGTTGTGGTGGGGGGTTTTTTGGAGAAGTTGTTATTGTTTATTGGGATTTTGCCTTTGTGTTTTATTTGTGTTTTTTTTGTGTTACGTTTGTGTGTTTGTTTTTTTTTGTTGCTGTATTTTTTTGATTTTTTTTTGTTGATGTGGTTTGGTTCTAACGTGTTTGCGTGTTAATTTTGTGGGGTGTGGGGGTGGTTTTTTCTGGGTGTTTTGGTGGGTGTTTTTGTTTTTTTTTGGTTCTGTTTTCTGCTTTTTAGCTGAGGTGTGGGTGTTGGAGTTTTTGGGTTGAAGTGTGTTGTCGAGTTTGGGGATGGCGGTGTGTCATTTTTTTGATGTAGGTGGGGTGTTTGGTTGGTTTGGATTGCACGGGTGTCAGGATTGAGGGATCTGGTGGGGGGTGGTAGGGGTTTAGGGCATTGGGATGGATGGTTCTTTGAATGCTTTGGGGTGTGGTGAGCGTTTCATGCGTGAGGCTGCGAGGGGGTCGTGTAGGGTGGGGGTTGTGGGGACTTTATTTTTTGATGGAGGAGAGGGTGAGAGGCTTGGGATTCGGAGGGTATGGAGTGGGGAGGGCGGGGTGGCTGGGGGGTCGGGGTGACCGATGAGGTGGTGCGTTTGCGGGGGAGGGGGGAGGGTGGGTGTTGGGAGCGGTGCTAATTGGAGTTTGGGGTGTGGGGTGCTTTGGAATTCGAGTGGGGTGCTTGTGGGGAGGGGGGGAGGGTGATTTAATTGGGAGGTTTTTGGCGGTGGTTTTGGGTGGTCTTGGAGGAGAAGGGTGACTTTTTTGGATTTGAGGTTTGATGGTATTTCGTCTTAAGTTTGGTGCAATTTTTGTCTTGGAGATGAGTTTTGGTTCTGTGCATATGTAAAAGTATTTTTGAATGTATTTTTTGTTTGAAGGACACTGAATTCAGTGAATTGTGTGTTTTTTTTTTGTTAGATAAAAATAATCAATTGTGGTTGAATTTGTTTTATGTTGTTATTCATTTGCGAAATGAATGTTTTTGTTCGAGATGTTGCGAAGTGGTTGTGGTTTGCTTTTCGGAGTTTGAATGTATTCATGAAATAAGTTTTTGTGGTTCGGACCTTTAGTAAAAGTAGAGATATAATTGCGGGAGGTCAATGGAGACGCTTGTTGTAAATATAACAGAAAATGGGAAGTAAAGATAGAAGAGTTACAGGTAGAGTTAATTGTATTTGAGTGAAGGAATTACTTTGGATATTGTTGTGCATTTTTGTTGATTAGTGTATAAGATGGTTCTGCATCTGCATGGTTTTTGTCCGGGGATTGCGCGCTTGCTGCCTGAACGATTTTAGGCGTTGGTGGGGGGGTTTAATTTTTTTCAACATGAGATGTCTTTCGGGGCGTGGTTATAAATATACTTGAGGAAGATCATAAGGCATGAATTTCGAGTGTTGGCATGTCTTCTGAGGTGTGTTGATGGGGGAAAATTTCAGTATCTGTAGGACTGTATTTTTAAGATATTTGGTTGTTATGCGTTGGAAGGGGGATATTCGAATGATTTTTCGAGAATGGTAAGGGAAGTGGTTACATTTTTAATTTCGGATTTTTTCGGATTGTTTCCTTCAATTCTGAAGTGAAGTTCAAGGTCTTCTTCAAGAGTAATGTGTTTGGTGAATATATATTTCTTTACTGATTTATTATGTTGGTAAAAACAGTGTTGGAGAGTGTATTTTGCATTCGATATGGAATGGTATATACTGTGGGATGAACAGGGAATTTTGCGGGAATAATGATTAGATTGTCCGTAAAAGGGTGGGAAAAGTGTAATGCGTCGTGTCCTGTGGTTGAAATATAAAGCAGTTTAGTCTATTAAATTTTTGTTTTTAAATTATTTTTGGTGACGGTTTGAAGTGGGTTGGTAATGATTTTTGATCGAGTTTTGGATGATGAAGAGGCTTTCCATATCGGAACAATGTTTTTTTACTGTTTTAACATGTGTGGATTGATGTTGGAATGATAATTCCATTTTAAGTTTAGAAGCTTTCTGTCGGATTAGATGAATAGAGGATGATTGTTTGTAATAATTGTACTAATCAGAATAATGGTGTTTTTTGAATTGGCGAATGAATATTGTTAGGGCTTACTTTAGAGTATGTATTTTGTCTTTTCGTCAGAAATACTATTAGATAATGAGAGGTTCTACTATTTTATATAATTTGAATAAACGGCTTCACGAGCACGTTAGAATTTGTGTTTTGGAAAGGTTTGTTATACTAGGATATTGTGGTGCAAATCTTGATTTTAAGTATTGAAGTTACTTGCTGGATCCAGAAAAAGTGCTGCTTTTTATGAGTTGTGTATAGGATTAATACGTTTCTGGGTAGTGTTTAGAAGGTGAGGAAGAGTTTAGAAGTAGGGACTGCGGTTCGGCAATTTGTGGTCGGTATTGAATGTGAGAGTCTGAGTTTTTGTGGGGGTTGGGCTTTTCATTTTTTGGAGTTTTGAAGGGAAAGAGGTAGAGGTTTAAGAACTTTTACTTTTGAGTTTTTCTTTAGCTTGTTTTTTACGAAAACATGAGATTTATGTTATGTTTTTAGGTGATTTTCAGATGTTATGATAGAGGTGTCAAAAAAAATTGAGGGTGTATGATGATGCAAAGAGAGTCATGCTTTTGAAGAGGGGCATTAGTATCAAGCGTTATATTGTGGGATATGGATCTTGTTGTTATGACGCTGGGCGGTTTGTTTTGTGATGTTCATCGAGGTATACAGTTTTAATATCGAGTGTGAAGGTAATGTTTAGAGAATTAAACGTCGTTAATAGGAGGGCTGGAGGGAAAAGGAGTATGGGATTAGGAGACGAGATAATACATGGGGAGGTTGTGATTTCTTTTTTGTATCATAAGATGGACATATGTTGGCTGGATATGGGTTAATTACTTTGTCGACATCTAATTCTATTTGCTTTGAGGTAGGTGTGGGGGTTATAATTGAGCGGTATAATTTTGGAGCTCGTTTTTAGGTCATAATTTTAGTTCGTGGTAAATCGGGGACTTATATCTTAAGCTTGATCTCTTGTGTATATGAGAGCATAATACAAAATTTAATTGATCTCGATAAGTAAGTGTTGGATCATACTTTTCGTTTTTGAAAATTGATCATTTTTTAATATGCATCTTACAGTTGGGACGGAATTAATTTAGACGAGATGGACATTACTTGGAAGTTTCAAAGGAGTTTCAAGAGTGCAAAGCAGCCGTTTGTAATGCTTTATAAAGTATTCGTTTTGCACGTGTGGGTGTGCTGACTATTTATATATAAAGGGGTACCACTATTTACGAGCTTACATTTATTGAGAGAGTCTATGAGAGATAGATTTCTTTACGAGTTAAATTGTTTGGGGGGGGGCGTTGCTAAGATAGTTTTGCCAGTAAGTTTTTACAGTAGAAAGAGATGCAATAGAAATACAGAGGATAACTTGTGTTCATCAATACTTTACAGGGTAGTTTACTGAGATCGGAGGTACGACTGTGTTGTGGTGAATATGTTTTTAGGATGTTTTGTAGTGGATAATGGAATGAGAGGCATTGGTTTTCCCGTGTGAGATGAAAGAATTGTAGTTTTTTTTTGGTCAAATGGATATATTGGCTGGTTCTGAATGTTCAAGAAATTGGCTTTGAATACAAAGCGGCATATCATGGACTGAATTTTGGTAAATCTTCTTATGGGTTAGACAAACGTGTAGAATTAAATAAAATGAATGATGGTTTCAGTAGATGGTTGTTTTAGTGAGTGGTATGTTATGCATTTGTTTTTAATTTTAATATAGGGCGTTTAGTACCTGGAATTGTTCCTGGTGATAAAAGGCGTTTTATTTTTAAGTGTATTATTAATATTAGTTGTTAAAAAGAGTGAAAATTATTAGAGTAATTTTACATCTTACGAATTGGTGTATTTGTGAAGAGATGAAAATGTAGTAATATTCACGAGGGTGGAGAGAATTGATACTTTGAAAGCAAGTGCCAGTCCGTCAAGGACTTATAAAGTGTTGAGAGAACAACTTGGAATGTATTTAAAAGAAGTCGATGATTTAACTGAACATCCAGATTTTAATTCCAGAACCCTGTTTGTACCCTCTAACAATTCAAAGAAACAAATGCCTATAAAAGAGCACCAGCAAGAAAAATCAGTTGCAATAGAACCAGCAAGTTCAACAGAAAAATATATTGATTTAATAAGATCAACTTTACCTTCACAAGTATTTTTACCTGAGAATAGTACTAATAATTTAATAAACAATATTCTCCCAGTGTTATAGAGAAAACGATAACGAATACTTTAAATATAATTTATTAAGCAATAGTATCAATCAAGAAAGATTCTCCATCATAATTAGAAAAATGATTTTCATGAATTACGACGCCTCGAAGAATCATTGCTCTTGGGGAAACAAACCAGAGATAAATATAAAAAAATGAAATCTCTTTTTAAGCATCTTTAAATAACAAAGATCAATGTTTATTATTAACTATGCAACTTTTTAAAATTAGACCTTTTTTTTAATGAATTTTGAATTTTAGGTTGAAAGAGTGCGCAGAGTGACTGAAGGAGTTGATGTTAAGAATAGAGGTGCAGAACAGATAATGTTGGAGTATTAGAAGAGCTTGTTGATAGGAAATTTTAAAGGTAATTTAGAGAAAGATCGAGAAGGATGAGAGAGAAAGAGAGGGAGAGAGAGAAGAGAGAGAGAGAGAGAGAGAGAAAGAGAGAGAGAGAGAAAGAGAGAAGAAAGAGAGAGAAAAGAAAGGAGAAAGAGAGAGAAGAGAGAGAGAGAGAGAGAGAGAGAGAGAGAGAGAGAGAGAGAGAGGAGAGAGGAGAGAAAGAGAGAGAGAGAGAGAGAGAAGAGAGCAGAGAGAAGACACTTTTAGTCTTTATGGACTTGCAATATGCCTATGTACAGGATTAATATGGGCAAAAGCTCTCTGGTGTTAATGGATATAATGGTGTTGAATGGTAGGTTTTAGAATGGAAAAAAAATTATGTAATGTTGACATAAAATTTTGTGTACAAAAATAATGTAAGTGAAAAGTTGTGGCTTCAGGTATATAGCTGGAGCGAGCAACATATGATTTGTTAGGTCTTCATGGCTATCTTAATTTGCATAAGGATGGGTGAGTGAAAGAGTTTAAGGAGGGGGAGGGTTGTCTTTGACTGATGAAGAATGGTAGTGTTGAGGGTGCCTTGCTTAGTGTACGCAGATTTAGTTTTGTACGGTGAATCTGAGAAAAGTTTCAGAACATTGATAGAGTTGCTGGTAGGGTGTAAAAGGATGGGGTTGAAAGTAAATGTAGAGAAGAGCAAAGTCATGGTGATAGGTGAGGAGAGTTCGCAGTGTGAAGTCAGTTGGATGAGAAACTGGAACAAGTATCCGAGTTATAGATTTAGGCTATATGTTGAATGAAAAGGGAAAGTGGAGAGTAGTTGGGAGGTGGCTTGCGAAATTAAATCTTTGGTAAATGGAAGGAGACTAACACTTGAGTGTGCTATGGTTCTGCATCGAGAGTACTTAGTTACCGGTGATAATATTTGGTAGTGAGACTATGGTGTATAAGAAGTATAGATCTAATGAGCAGTCTTTTCAGATGTATAATCCTAGGGGTATGTTTGGTGTGAGAAGAATTGATAAAATAGAGAAGGAGCTTATAAGAGTGGTGTTGTGTGAATTAAGTAGCCGAGAGAATAAGTTTGTGTATTAATCCGATTTTGCAATTTGGAAGGGATGGTTTGTAGTACATTGGTTAAGCTGTTGTAAAGTTTTTTTTTTTTGTTTTTTGCTTTAGAGAGCGAACCTCACCAACGAAGGGCATATGCAGTCCCTCCAGGCAGACAAAATTACTGCCCTTCAAGCTATCGTGAGCTCAAGGAAAGTGAACCACCTGCGACGAGAGCCCGTGATGATCCTCTTCCGGTTGTAAAGTGGCGAATAGGGAGAGAAGCAACGGACTGGGAGACCGAAGAAAAAGTGGACCGAGTCAAATGAGTGAAGGAAAGGAATGTAATGGAGCAAGAGAGAAGAATGGTGCATAATTGGAGTAGATTTGTAAGGGGACATGATTGTGGGCCAGGCCCAGGGCATGAACCCTGACATTAACGAGATACTACAGCTGTGGTTCTGTCGCGATGTGTGAAGCTCTGGGG
>JABUQX010068877.1:27500-31146 GCA_015478945.1 Trachelipus rathkii
AAGAAACTCTCTGCTAAAACCGAATCAACTCGGGCAAAGGCTTCCCCAACAACAGTAAAAAAGGGGAATAGAAAGTCACCCCCCCTCAACCTACTCCTTCTCCCAGGAGAGAAGAGGACTTTCACTCCTCCTCCTCTGATCAAGAACGACTTGAGTCGCCGCGATCATCCCATTCGCGCCAAAGGATGCTACCTAAGCGTCAGAGGGAGAATAAGTCTCCACACAAAACTTACAGCCACTTAACATCAAGCCAACTCCCCGCTTTCGACCCATATGGCTTCGTCATCTGGATTAGTGCCGTGAACGCAATATTCAAATTGAATCACATTGATGACGGACATGAAAGAGTTCGTCTACTAGCATCCATCCTACCAAATACCTTGGTATCACAAATCCACTTTCCTTTGCAAGAAAATGCATATCAACTATTATTGGACAACATCGAAGAAATGTATATGCCCGCCCTCAGGCAAAGAGTGCGTGAAGTCTTTAAAAAGGGAATGAGACGTGACGAGTTACCGAGTGAATATTTGAATCGAGTCAAAGACGTTTTAGGCCACAAAAATTTTGATCTGCTTGTTGAAAATAATCCCAAGTTTGCCATCGAACCTTTCCTCGAAGAGTTCCCGTGAATGTACAAATGAGTCTGTATACACTCGCCGAAGAAAATACAATCCATCGAATAGTGAAAGTGGCTGATGATTTGTTTAAAAACTTCATTCGGAAAGACCGAAACTTCCAACCCCAAAAAGAGGATGCCTATTGGGGGATTGTAAATCACCTCCAAAGAAACACAGACGTCTATGAGTCTGACTCAGCGAACAGACCAAACCTCTCACGTGACGTAGAAAGGAAACTTAACTCCACTCTCGAAGCTCAAGGAAAAATCTTAACACAGCTGGCTGAGCTGATGAAGGCAGTGAGAGAGATGGCGAGCACTATCTGCGAAGTCGCACAAGAAAAGCGCCAACCAGATAGCGAACGAAATACACGCAGAGGGCGAATCCAGGCAAGACAATCTAAATATGACAACAGCGCCTTCAATGGTGCCACATCTGACCTTTGTTTCTATCATGCCAGGTTTCTTCATAGGGCCTACAGATGTGAATCTGAGGAATGCCGCACTCTAACCCCCCTACTCTAATCAAAGTGGGGGAAAGTGAAATGCCTTCCACACTACACCCCGCCATCCGGAAACCCATTAGAGAGACCATTCAAAATGCCATCAATGAACGGTTGAGAAAACTTGTGTACAAATTATAAGAAAGTCACTTTCCACCCCATGGTGGAATTGCTAGAAAATAAAATTGAAAATAAGATTGAAAATAAAATTAATAATAAATAATAATAAAAAATAAATAATAATAGTAAATAATAATAATAATAATAATAATTAAATAATAATAATAAATAATAATAATAAATAATAATAAATAATAATAATAAATAATAATAATAATAATAATAATAATAACAATAATAAATAACAATAATAAATAACAATAATAAATAACAATAATAAATAACAATAATAAATAACAATAATAAATAACAATAATAAATAACAAATGTCTACATAAATAATAATAATAAAAATAAATACATAAATAAATAAATAATAAAAAAATAAGAAATAAAAAATAATAATAAAAAATAAAAAAAAAAATAATAATAAAAATAATAAATAAAAATAATAATAAAAAATAATAATAAAAAATAATAATAAAAATAATAATAAAAAAAATAATAATAAAAGTAATAATAAAAAGTAATAATAAAAAGTAATAATAAAATGTGATAATAAAAGTAATATAAAAAGTAATAATAAAAAGTAAATAATAAAAGTAATAATAAAAAATAAATAATAAAAAATAAAATAATAAAAAATAAATAAAAATAAATAATAAAATAAATAATAAAAATAAATAATAAAAATAAATAATAAAAATAAATAATAAAAATAAATAAGGAAAATAAATTAAACAAAAAATATAAAAATAAAAAAATAAAATTAAAGTTTGAAATAAAAAAATTTTAAATAAATTAAAAAAATTAATTAAAATAAATAATTATAAAATAAATAAATATAAAATAAATAAATCTAAAATAACTAAATATAAAATAAATAAATATAAAATAAATAAATATAAAATAAATAAATATAAAATAAATAAATATAAAATAAATAAATATAAAATAAATAAATATAAAATAAATAAATATAAAATAAATAAATATAAAATAAATAAATATAAAATAAATAAATATAAAATAAATAAATATAAAATAAATAAATATAAAATAAATAAATATAAAATAAATAAATATAAAATAAATAAATATAAAATAAATAAATATAAAATAAATAAATATAAAATAAATAAATATAAAATAAATAAATATAAAATAAATAAATATAAAATAAATAAATATAAAATAAATAAATATAAAATAAATAAATATAAAATAAATAAATATAAAATAAATAAATATAAAATAAATAAATATAAAATAAATAAATATAAAATAAATAAATATAAAATAAATAAATATAAAATAAATAAATATAAAATAAATAAATATAAAATAAATAAATATAAAATAAATAAATATAAAATAAATAAATATAAAATAAATAAATATAAAATAAATAAATATAAAATAAATAAATATAAAATAAATAAATATAAAATAAATAAATATAAAATAAATAAATATAAAATAAATAAATATAAAATAAATAAATATAAAATAAATAGTATAAAGTAGATAAATATAATAAAAAATATCTGCATAAATACATATAAAACTAAATAAATATAAAATAAATAAATATAAAATAAATAAGAAATAAAGAAATAATTAAAATAAATAAATATAAATAAATAAATATAAAAATAAATAATATAAAATAAATAAATATAAAATAAATAAATATAAAATAAATAAATATAAAATAAATAAATATAAAATAAATAAATATAAAATAAATAAATATAAAATAAATAAATATAAAATAAATAAATATAAAATAAATAAATATAAAATAAATAAATATAAAATAAATAAATATAAAATAAATAAATATAAAATAAATAAATATAAAATAAATAAATATAAAATAAATAAATATAAAATAAATAAATATAAAATAAATAAATATAAAATAAATAAATATAAAATAAATAAATATAAAATAAATAAATATAAAATAAATAAATATAAAATAAATAAATATAAAATAAATAAATATAAAATAAATAAATATAAAATAAATAAATATAAAATAAATAAATATAAAATAAATAAATATAAAATAAATAAATATAAAATAAATAAATATAAAATAAATAAATATAAAATAAATGAATATAAAATAAATAAATATAAAATAAATAAATATAAAATAAATAAATATAAAATAAATAAATATAAAATAAATAAATATAAAATAAATAAATATAAAATAAATAAATATAAAATAAATAAATATAAAATAAATAAATATAAAATAAATAAATATAAAATAAATAAATATAAAATAAATAAATATAAAATAAATAAATATAAAATAAATAAATATAAAATAAATAAATATAAAATAAATAAATATAAAATAAATAAATATAAAATAAATAAATATAAA
>JABUQX010068878.1:0-2500 GCA_015478945.1 Trachelipus rathkii
AAATATCACAGGGGGCATCAGGATTTTGGAGATGCTTAGGTGGGGCATGGCCAAAAAGGATGGGACGAATCTAGGAGCGTATGAGTTGGTAGATGAGAACAAAAAAATTGCCTTATTATGTCTTTTATATGTTTGATTTTCTTAGAAATGTTAATTTGCTTAATGTCCTTTCAAAAATTATATACCTGTATGTATAGAAAAATAAGATTATTGCCTAAGTCAAGGTTAATTGAATATTTACCATTGCCCTTGTTCAGTTCTATGCACACTTATTTTACACAACAAGTATTTAAGTAAATATATATAATTAGAAATATATATATATAATTATAAAATATAATTATAATTAGTAATAATAATTAGAAAAAAAAAATAGAAAATATTTTGAGGCATATATTACATATTGCTGAATTCGGCCATGGACTTGGCTGAATTATATATATACTGTATATATATATATATTATATATATTATATATATATAATATATTTATTATATATATAATAATATATAATAATATTTAATATATATATATATATTATATATATATATATATTTATAATATCCCTAAAAAGAAAAAGATATAAACAGATTAAATCATGTCATACAGTATAAAACACATCCATATACCAATCACCTTCAATCGGAAGGATGAACTTGGAACAACCTCTACCGTCTACAGACAGAATAGGAAGAATAATAGGTAATAGTGAACTAAAAATAGAAAGAAACAGGATAGAAGTAGATTTATGGAATGTCGTTCCTCGTCCATCCTTTTCATTCACTTATCAAATACATCTCTCATTCCACAATTATACAGTAAGGAAAAAAAATATATCAAAAATATGTAACTTGGTCCATGGCTACGAGTCAATATGTTTGAAATTATAAATTTCTTATCCAAAATTTTCACGGACTTTCAGCATATCTTAAAACATTTCCCTGACCTTCCCTGGCTTTCCAGAAAGTGTGAACCCTGTTTTAGCAATATTTTAATTTTTCCCTACCAATTTATTGCTGCATTGTGAAGCTCAAAAAGTTTTGATTTGTCATTTTTTTTTATTTTCTAAGAAAATCATATGGGATTTTAAACGACTTTGAGAAGCTGTAAGTTTTTTCCTAAAGAGAGTAACGATTGTCGTTTTCATTATTCTTTATTATTATTTTTTTTAGAGTATATCCTGTGATTTTTATAAAATTTTGGGGTGATACCCCCTCTGTACTACTAATACCATTTTTTTTAATTCATTACTATTTATTAAAATCTATGCTATGATTTTAGTAATAGTAGAGCAGAGGAGTGTCACCCCTGATTTTTAAAAAAATCACAGGATATACTCTAAAAAAAAATAATGAAGAATAATGAAAATGGAAATTGGCAGTCTCTTTAGGAAAAAAAGTTACAGCTTCTCAAAGTTATTAAAAATCCCATAGGATTTTCTTTAAAAAAAAAAAAAAAATTTAAAAATCACATGATATACTCTTTAAAAAAAAATGAAGCTTAAAAAAAATTGAAAATGATTTAAGTGTTTTAAGAAAAAACTTACTGCTTCTCAAAGTTTAAAATTTTTCTATAGGCTTTCTTATAGAAAAAATTTATGGGCCTCGTGCTCGTTTTAGGGTCATCCTAGTTCAGGTTATGATAAGATTTGTTAAGTATATATAGATTTTCTCTGTGTATACCTAACAAAACTTATCATAAGCTGAACTAGAGGGCCTTGATGGATCAAAAATGAAGTCTATGGGAGTTTTAACAGAGCTTTGAGAGGCATTAACTTTTTTTTCCTAAAGAGACAGTTGACTTTCGTTTTCACTATTCTTCATTAGGCTATTATTTTTTTTAAGAGTATATATACCTTATATATCCTATGATTTTCATAAAAAATCGGGGGTGACACCCCTCTGCTCTATTGCCAGGATTTTTATAAAAATCAGTGTTGAAGACCTTCTGCCTTACTATTATCCATTTTTTTTACATTATTTTCTGTAGCATTTCTAAAGTAGCCATATAGTGCAAGTTTCACTAAAATTGAAGCTGGCTCAGTTATTCCATAAATATACCCACAACCTTAAAAAAAAGCCTTCATACTGCCTTTTTTTTTATTCTTCAATGTACAATCAGCTGTTGTAGGCCTATCATGATTAACTTAATAGCCTACAAGAGTAGGAAAAATGTTTGTAAGTTAGCCTACACATTGCAATCATCAAAGGAAATTTCACAAATTGAATCTACTTAAAAGATGCATCTCAGAAGATTTATGCCTACAACATAAAAATATAACGCAAAAAATATAGCCATGAGAATATGCAAATTAGTCTAACAAAAAATAAAGTTCTAATACAAGCTAACAATCTGCACAAAAATAGGCTAAATAAAATTCAGTAATGAAATAATAAAACAAGCAAAATAAAATTTCCAAAAATAATATGAAGAAATACATTCATAATATAATATAAATATACAAAAATTTGTCAAACGACTTGTAAAGTACAACAATAA
>JABUQX010068878.1:7500-20000 GCA_015478945.1 Trachelipus rathkii
ATACTTTGTTCGCTCTTCCGATTTTTGAACTCAACGTATCCAAGAGCGCTCTAACTGCTGCACATTTATTTCTTTTATTAACTAAAAGTTGATTACTTACTTTTATCCTAAAGTTTTTAGGGATCCTATTGCTTCTTCATTTTGAGTCAGAATAGAACATATTTTTACAAGAAGAATTTTATTACATTCCTACATCACCCGCCAAACTATGTAAATAACATGGAGTGAAACAAGAATTGTTTGGATACATTTTCCGAATTCCGTCAGCCATCTTTCTTCAATCAAAATTGCGATCCCTGAAATTTTTTGGAGCATACAGGACATATTTTTTATATATATAATATATATTGCATTTTTGTCCTAATCACTTTTATTAATTATTATTATTTATATTATTATTATTATTATTATATTATTATTATTATATTTTATTATTTCATGATTATATTATTATTATTATTATTATTATTATTATTATTATTATTATTATTATTTTGTTTCAAGGGTAGCGTAAAGACCCTACGTCTATTTGAAAGACGAGGTTGTGAATCTACAATTATATATTATATATATATATATAAATATATATATACTATATAGATATAGTATTATATATATATATATATAATATATATATATTTATATATATATTATATATATATATATATATATATATATATATATATATATATATATATAAAATGAAACGGGGTTTTGGGGGTAAGGAGAGGGGAGGATAATGAAAGGGGCTATATTTAATGTAACAAAAAC
Organism: Trachelipus rathkii; assembly: GCA_015478945.1. Classification (NCBI taxonomy): domain Eukaryota; kingdom Metazoa; phylum Arthropoda; class Malacostraca; order Isopoda; family Trachelipodidae; genus Trachelipus; species Trachelipus rathkii. The sequence continues at coordinate 8,272 of JABUQX010068878.1, forward strand.
TTAAAAATTAAAATAAAAATGTATAATAAATAAATAAAAAATAAAGACATTTACTTTTTCGTAATTTTTTAAAAATATTTTTATTAAAAATTTGTTTTATTAACCCTAAAGCAGTAACGAAACCACCCTACCCCTCCCACCCATCTATAATATAGATGGTTTAAGTTATATTTGGTTTTAGTCATATTTGAATTTTCATTTCGACTAAACATAAGTTCTTTGCATAAAAAAATATCATAATAAAGTGGAAATATTTATTAAAATATATGTTTTATTGACCCTAGAGCAGTGAAGCAGAAACGCAAACCACCTTTCCTACCTCTCATCCATCCATGATCAAGTGATATAGTGCTTTAAGTCATATTTGTGTATAAGCATAACAAAAATAAGTTCTTTGTGTAAAAATTTTACAGTAAAATGGAAAAGTTTATCAAAAACATGTTTCATTGACCTTAAAGCAGCAACGGAAACATTCAACACCATCTCCTCTCTCCCCTTCATGATTAAGTGACCTATTGAGTTAAGTGACTTTTGAACGATAATTTTTTTTTTTTGGCTTTGCAAACTCTCGTGTTGCATAAACATAATGTGAAAGTAACTTGATTATATGTGTAATCAAGGGCGTAGCCAGGGGGGGGGCTGAGGGGGCTGCAGCCCCCCCCCCCGAAATTTTCGACTGCGCAATTTTTAAGTAGAAAACAAACTACATATATATATATTAAATATATATATATATATATATAATATATATATATATATATATAATATATATATAATATATATAATATATATATTATATATATATATATAGTATATATATATATATAATATAATATATATATATATATATACCGGTATATATATATAATATATATATATATATATATATATATATTTATATAATTAATATATATATATAGTATATATATAATATATATATATATATATTATATATATACGAGTCCAAAAACGTGCAATGTATACGAATCCGAGATGGATACGAATGAAACATACAGTCATTTAAGCAGCTTTTACAAGGGAAATAGTGGAAGAAGGTAATAAAAACAATTTTTTTATCAAATAAACGATGAAACAACGGATATTTCCAAACAGAACAGTTTTCCACTTTGGGTGAGGTACGCGATTGGTGGTGATGGAGTTGATACTCCTTTTACTTATAAGAGAGGATTTTTTATTCCATTTGTTCCGGTTACTGATATCTCAGGCGAAAAGCAATGGCAAATGTATTTTTGAGAGACTCGGCTCTCCTGGTTTAAACACTCGAATTTAAGAGGACAAGGATATGATGAAGCCTCTTCCATGAGAAGTGAATTCCGAGGAGTGCAATCTGTATTCGGAATGAGTATCCTAAAAGCTCTATACACACATTGTGTAACACATTGTTTAAATCTATGTCTCTCAAGACTCTTTCTAAATTCAGCATTCGAAACGTTTTAGGATTCATCTCTGAAATATGCACTTTTTTTCAATCGAGCCGAAGCGCCACAAAACTTCTGGAATATAAATAAAAAAAAAAAAAAAAATAGTTTTCTAGTAACCAAAATAACAAAGAGGTCAAAAAATGTGCGAGACCAGATGGTGTGAAGGGCATGAGGCAGTTTTCCTTTTTAAGAGACTCTTTGAGCCCAATACTTGTCGTCATTCGGAGAAATAAAAAATGAACCTGGTGAAATTATCAAGAAGCTACTTCAGTTGTTAAATTCAATCAGTTAATTTGAATTTTATACTATTAACATTGTACGTTTTTTAGTTAAATTTCTTAGATTATATAACCTCACACCTTTGTCAAAACAGTGACAGAGGTGTCCATTTTGGACATTGTCAGGTGCTTATAATGTAATACAATTTATTGGTGTAAATTATTATGACCATTTATTTCAACTTATCTCTCTCGGGTTAAAAAGGGGACATGCAAGAATGCCAGCAGACCCACACAGGGGTTTAGGAGACAGAACGAGGTTATTTTCACGAGAGAGCGATAAAGTCCTCCGTCCCGGCGTACCAGCGTTCCCTCACCGCTGAGGGTCGATAGTTTATCCACAAATATGAAAAGCGTATCGAAGTATGAAACACTACTCGTGAGTTTCGAATGTATAACATCGTTTTGTAATGGTGCTTGGGCTATTCCCTTACATTCAGAGTTTCTCGTAAAAATAATGAATAATAGTCGCATACATACAGTTCTTAATATTTGCCGCGCGAACTTTATTTGTGTCGTATTCTTTTCTGGAGTTATCTTCGTATTGTAACATTAGTGCGATATAATAACTTATATGAGACATGAATAAACACGCAACTTTTACATCGCTCGTTCACTGCGATTATTCACTTCAGTAATATTCGAGTTTTTATCTAAGAAACAAAGTCCTGCTCTATAAAGCGAAAAGTTTGTCCCTTTATAAGCATTTGTTGAAAATAAAGCATCCTTATTTTATTAAAAGACGACCCTTCTAGACCCTCACGAGGATACACTTAAAGGAGATGGTTGTCTTACTGGACAGTGAGTAATATGGCTCTGTTATAAATAAATGTAAAAAAACTCATAATAAACTCTTGTGATCCGGTAGTATTTTTGGCTAATTATGTATCAAGAGTGGAGGATTTTTACTAACATTTTTAGCTTATATACTTTTACCTAGATAATATTATCTATTAAGCTCTGAGTTAATTGCCTGTATCCACTATCGCTAAATAAACTCGGATGAAGATAAAACCTTTTCGACTATTATTACGGGCGGTCATGAAAATCGATCACATATTTATCATCGGCGGGATTTACAAATCGTAGTATGAGTGTTGAATGTAGCGAGATCGCATTACAGGTCGAGTTTATGCCGATTTACGTCTGTCAGCACGAAAGATTGAAATATTTCATCGATGTAACGTTAGCACAAAAGTCAGTACATATTGAAATTTATTTTTATAATCAACCTTCAGTATCAATAAGAGCTAAGGAAATCTAGAATTGGACCTAATTAAAACGAATGGGGTAAGTTTTTTATTGTGGAGTAAATATTATGTAATATATATAGTATAATACATATAATTAATATATTAAATATTAATATAATATTTATAATATATATGATATAATATATATATATATTATTATATTATTATTTATAATATATATAATATATATATATAATATAATATATATATATTATATATATATTAAATATATATGGCTATTTTATTAAATGGTAGGTTGGACTCCCCGGTGAAGCTCGAAAATATTCTTAATATATAATAATGTTATATCGTTATTTTATAATTAATAATTTATATTAGTGGAGGTTATATATAATATATATATATTTATATATAGGTAGTAAATTATATATATTATATTATAATATATATTATATATATTTTATAGGGTATATAATATATATATATATATATATATATTATAATTTTATTATAATATTATTATAATATTATTATTCTATTTTATATGGTATTATAATTATATACAAGAGTGTGTGAATATTGTCATTAATTTTCGAATAAAATTTCAGAATATATTCATTCCTTGGCATAATATAAAACGATATTGTGTCAATAAACATTTCACCGAAAAAGCCTCGTTTCCCAAGATACAAGGTGATGAAACATATTTAAACATTAAGTTACAATAAACAGTAAACTAAATTTGGAAAAGTAATTAACAAATTCATTCAATTTATTTAATTATAAGAATACATACATTACTTGCACAAAAGAAAATATTACAACAAAATAGTACGAGCATGGTTGCACTAAGGTTATTACAAAATGTCTGAAATTAGAGCAACCCCAAGCGGCAATACAGACCTCTATTCTGCGACGCATTGATTGGCCGACACGTTCAAATATACCGTGTGTGTGCGAATTATGTCACAAGATGCGATTATGAGAGCCCTTAAATCTTCGGGAATTTCAACTGTTGCTGTATAAACCAAATGTTTCAGGTGACCCCACAAGAAGAAATCCAATGCATTTAGGTCTGGAGACCGCGGAAGCAAAGGTTGTGTACCTTCTCGACCTATCCAACGATGTGGATATACAGTATTCAAAGAGTTAAGAGCAACTAATCTGAAATGAGCTGGAGCGCCGTCGAGCATGAAGTACATTTTCGATCTTAATTTTAATGGGACGTCTTCCAGTAGTGTAGGCAACGTCGTGTTCAAGGAAATTGGCGATAAACGTCTCTAGTAAGCCTCGCTGGTAAAAAGAATAAACCTATCAATAGGTCGCCAACAATTCCGACACATACATTCAATGAAAACTGGTGTTGATGGCGGCTTTCAACTATTGCATGTGGGTTCTTATCAGCCCATATGTGATTGTTGTGGAAGTTCGATATGGGGTCTCTGGAAAAATTCGCCGATCGGTTGAACAATATTTTCTTGGCTAAAGGTGTAGGATTGTCTGCCATAATTTTCCTACTTGCATTCATCGGACACAAAGCTACTCTGCAGGAAAATCTGTTGGTACAAGTGCCTGCACTCGTTGAATGTGATAAGGACAGTTGATTTTTCAATACCCTGAAAACTGTCGAATGAGTTACATGTAGTGTTTGCAGCAATCTTTCTAGGTGGTACTTGTTGTAGGACTGTCCTCAAGTTCTCGGAGAACCTGTTCTTCGACATCTGAAGTTGATACTGTGCGAGGTCGCCCGTTTCTGTTTCTCTAAGACGTTTGATGGAAGACGTGCAAATCATAGTATGCAATAAGAGGATGACACGATTAGGGATACATTTCTTCATTATGGGAGGGACGCATATCTGGTAATGAATTGCATTACGTAAGAACCGTAAACAAAAATGCATATCGCCACTTTCTTATTTGTTGTAAATTCAAATTTTGAAAAATTATCGAGCAACACTTGAAACACATGAACTTTTGACGTGACACGAACTAAGAAATATATGTATAAATTTAAAGCGACATACGGAACTAGTAAATAACATGTAGGTAACCTTTCCTACGACGGTATATTTGTGCTTATTAATAAAGGTTGAGATATGTGGCACGGAAAGGGCAATGAATATATCAGATATGTTCCCATCATAAGATATCACCTTTATCTGGAACGAGGTCGTTTTTGTGAAAATGTTTGGATTGACACATAATATAGCTGTATATTTTATGCAGGAAAAAATCCAACTGAATTGTTTTCTCAATACTAACGATACACCCTGTATAAATAATAATATAACTATATATATATATATAATATATATATATATATAAATATAATATATATATATATATAAATATATTATAATATAATATATATATATATATATAATATAATATATATATATATATATATATATATATAACTGTATATTATTTAAAAATTATATATATATAAATTTAACTTCATTTGAAATTAACCACTATGCGAAAGGTCGACAAGCCCCCCCCGAAAAAAATTACACTGCGCTACGGCCTGTGTGTAATCATATACGTATTTATGTAAATTTATGTTCTACTACTACTACTACAACAATGAGGATGATTACAAAGGAAGATAGAGAAAGATTGATAGAGAGAAAGTAAATGCAAGGAAAGAGAGAAAGAAACAAATAGCCGTATAATTAACAAGCATATAATAAATTACATTAAACAAGGCTGCTACCCAAGCATGTAATTTCAGCTCAAAATTTCCTCATTCTAGGGGTGAAACCCCATTTTTTTTATCTTCGCCCCCCAATTCCTCGTGTGGGGCCTCCTTTTGATTCATCCTGGGATAATTTGTCTTTCATCCTTCAACTACCTCTGTTAAATCCTCAGAGTGTTTCTCTTTTTTTCTCAGGGATCCCATCTTGGGGGTAAACAACCCTAGGGGTTTTAAATTTTCAAAATTGAATTCAGCGTACTGCAAAAATATACATCTCAGTCAATGTTTATAACTGCATTTTGGCACGGACAGATCCGAGCCATGTTGCTGTGCCGTGCATTGTTGGGGAAACGAGGCAGAGAACTGACTTTTATATATATATATATATATATATATATATATATATATATATATATATATATATATATATATATATATATATATATATATATATATATATATATATATATATATATATATATATATATATATATATATTTTTTTTTTTTTTTTATTTATTTTACCACGACAATCGGGGGAAAGGTTTACTATTTTATGTTTTTCCCGACCAGTGGGCCCATACAAAGTGGAAAGGTGCACAGTTATCAGGGTGATAGTAACCCCAGCCTCAGTCTGAACCAAGTCAAGATATTCCAGCCATCAGTGGGCATGGCTAGGCTCTGGACTCGCAGACCTACTGTGCGTGAGGCGAATAGGAATGTAGGTGTCTGTATGTGTATTAAAGGTTGTACCGTTGTATGTGTTGGCTATGGATGAGTGAGGTGAGGGTATTGAGATTAGTGTATTAATACACTATGCCGTAAACTGTAATGAATTACAGAAAATCTCCTACAAACGGCAATTTTTCGTGTCCATCCTGGTGACTAGTCGAAAGTACAAATCCCGTTTGACGAGGACTCGAACTCCCGACCCTAAGCGTGCACGCAAATTTAAGCACCGAGCCGAGACTCTAGTATATATATATATATATATATATATATATATGGTTATTATATATAACACACTTAAAAGAATAAATATATATATATATATATATATATATATATATATATATATATATATATATATATATATATATATATATATATATATATATATATATATATATATATATATATATATATATATATATATATATATATATATATATATATATATATATATATATATATATATATATATATATATATATATATATATATATAATTTTTTATTTTTTTTTGTTCATTCCGGGGGGGGGGAAAATTATTCAACCTTATCAAAGTGATTAATGACCTGTCGAGAAGGGTCATGTCAGTCGTCACTTTTTGAGCCGTTTACCTACCCACGCTTTTCCCTTGAATCCTATTGTGTGACTACTCACCTGTGTTTACATTAAGAAATGTTTTTCATAAATATTTAGTGTGAAAGTCTTTTAAAACATATTATCTGAGCAAAGTGAAAAAATAAATTAACTTTTCACCAAAATATTAAATTAACAATACATTATCTCAATAGTTTTGTGGTACAGAACACTTTCTATAAGTTAGTAATGATATCAATAGCTTCAAAATTTAGTTTAACATTTTTGGTTGTAAAATATTTCACTAAATTAATAAAAAATTTGTGTTGAGAAATTGGGAAGATGTGCAAACAATAACACTTATTTATCATCATATTAACCGTTTAAGAATTACATAACTGATTGATTAAAGAGATTAACAATAATATTTAATATAAAGGGATTTACTATTTTCAGATAAAACACATTTTAGTAAAATTAATATTTATTTCATCGAGTACATTTTGAATTAAAATTTCGATATTTTATTTTTTTATTTTCTCTGCTTTCGTGTATTATAAGTAATAAGTCAACTCGCATTAGAAAAGATAAACAAATTTCATCGACTTCGTACAGAGAAATAAATCCATTTGTTCCATGATGCTCGCAGTAAACCTGTGCTTCTTCTTCATTCCCAAGAACATGGTTATTGTTCAAACATAATAACACATATTTTTGTTTAATAGAATTTGCTAAAGAACTGAGCACCTCTCAAAATTTTATTAATTTTTCCTTTTCAAACAAACACAAAAAAAATACATTGGTGTCTAAGAATTCTTCCACATTTGTATAATTCAAAGCCATTTGAGCAATTTCGGACAACTTTCTGAATAGTAAGTCTTTTTTAAAATTGATCTTCTCGTAAGAATATCCACGATATTTTTAAAGGATCAAACCCATCTGGTTTCTTCTATATTTGGTGGAGTGGGTGAATAATATTTTTCCATTCATCATTTTTTTCATCAGTTTAGAACCACTTTATAATTCTTCTTAGAAAACAATAATTTCTCGTTAATTCAAAAACAAAAGTCTCGGTTTATTAACGAGTCAACTGCTGGAAATATTCATCCTAAAATCGTCAATCTCATCACTTCCTACAACCCATTTAAAAATTTCCTTCAAATAAAGTTATGCTCTTCTTCATCATTATATAAAGGAAGAAGTCGAATGTCAAATCTTTTTTAAACCTCTGTAAAGTTTCCTGATTTATATTAAGATTCTGTAAGAACAAATCAGCTAGTCTGAAATTTCCATGACAAAGTATATACGCTGAAAGATTCTATTTCTGGTCACCAAATGCCTTCTGTCAACTGACTCAGACTTTCAAAATCAATAATATTATCCAAATCCTCAGCTGTAAAAGTTCTCAGATGGAATAAAGACGTTATCAATTTGATGTCGATTATTGGTATATTACTATCAAGTAATTTCCCTGATTCAGATCTTATAATCACCTCCTTCAAGTGAGCTGGACTCCTAATCCAAAACTCTCTTAGTAACTGGCGATAATTACAAGACTGGCTTACATATTGGTCATCAAGAAGCGAAATAATTTGATTCATTAGCTTAAAAAATCCCACTACACCAAAATTCTCGAAGACTATATATCGCATATTGTGAATTTTGATAATGTAAGTAAACCCATTTAACTATATTATAAGAGAAATCAAAATTCGAAAAAACAAATTTAATTCCCTTTTGTTCATCAAACTCATAAAATACATTATAATATTGCGATCAGCTACAGATTTTCTACTTAAAAGAGAACCAATTGATACACAGCGTTGCCTGATGTCTTTCAAAACCGAACTTACATAATCGCGGTAAGATTTATAAATAAGTTCTCTTACTCTTTTTACCTCTGTTTGGGTTTTTCTGCCCCCCTTTTGAACTGTGTGAAGCAATTTAATTGCTGATAAATTTTTATTCTCAACCAAGAGAAAACATTTCAAATTACGTGCAACTTTCGATTTATCATCGATGTTGATTTTTTCTTTTCTAAGATAACTCAGACCACATTACCATCGGCGAATCTGTACTAAGCTCACAAAGCATCTTTTTAAAATTTGGATCGCTATTTTTTAACACTTGCCACAAACGTGGAATAATATCTCCCAAAAATATTGGCATGTGCTATTCTGTATTTATGATATACTTTAAAACGAGTCTTTAAAGTTCTCTCGCCGCCTTTTCTTCATCAATCAATCCTTTTGAGGTAAGAGCAGATCTTTGACAAAATTTCGGCTAAACTAAATGGACAAGTTGAAATATTTTGTAGACATTTGCCCATTTAAGATCTGAATCCAATGGGAAATTAAAGTCTTTGAATGGTCCATTTCAACACTGGATTAAGTCTCTTCAAACCTCTAGACACGTCTGAAGAAACCATCCGTTCTCGGAATACACACATATGGATGAAATTTCCTTCACGTGAGATATTCAAATTACAATCACAATTCGCAAAGTTTAATGAGGGCACCATTCTCAAACAAAGTAATTTGTATTCTTTGGAAAATAAATAATTAGAGATATATATATATATATATATATATATATATATATATATATATATGTATATATATATATATATATATATATATATATATATATTTTTATAAAAACACATAAATATAAATACATATATAAATATAAATATATAAAATATGATATATATATATTATATATATATATATATATATATATATACATATATAAGATATATATATATATATATATATATATATATACATATATATATATATATATATATTATATATATATATATATATATATATATATATATATATATATATATATATATATATATATTATTATATATATATATATATATATATATATATATATATATATATATATATATATATATATATATATACATTTATTATTATTACATATATAAACATTGATGATGATGGACTGAGTTATTAAACTATCTCTTGGTTTATCAATACTAGATCAATTTTGATTCATAAAAACTTTGTGAATATATTTATAACTATATATAATTTAACTACTGTGTTAGTTTCATAAGACTAGTATAAAAAATTATTTTTAAAAAAGTTAAATATTGGTATTTTTTTCTACTTATCAGATCAACATCAAATTTTCAGAGCTTATATAGTCGGGAAAGATACATATATATATTTTTTATTTAGATAATATTATTGTACACTTAAAAAAAAAAAAAAATTCCTATATTTCACCACAAGTTTTTTGGTAATTGTTCCATATGTTGGATTTTGATTTTTTGGGAACAAATTTTTTGATTTTGACTGGATTGGGAACTTGATCATGAAATCTAATTTTATTTTATAAACAAACTTTTTTTAAGTTCGATTAAGTATTATTTTTTAACCCTAGGTTCTATATCTGAGTTCAAAATCTTAAAATAAGGCTTATAGTCTATGACAAATGAACCGCAACAATATAGAGTGTTATTTGTAATAATGATAATATATTATATCAGAAATAAAAGAAACATGAAATGATCTTTTGTTGACATTTTTATAGGGTAGAAATTTGAAACAGAGTAGCCTTGCTATGATATTATTATTCTAATTTTTTATTTCTATTGAAATTAAATCACTTAAAATATTAAAAAATAAAATATATATATAAAAAGCAAAAATCAAAATAAGTAAAACTATGATTTTTGGCAAAACTATGAAAATCAGCTGAAAAAATCAATTGATTTTTTCCGTGCCATCCCTGGTTCCAAGGACAAATCCAAAACTAGTCCACATACAAAAAAATCATCTAAGTAAAATGTGTTTATTCCCCTAGATTACATCCCAGCAAAATTTAGATCCCAACCATTCATATCTTAATATACCATTCTGATCTCATAACAAGAAAAAAAAATTATCGCAATTTTTAAATTTGAAAACCGGTAAAATTAATGTTTGAAATTAGACCCTTGTTGGAATCTGGGGTCAAAAACCAATATTTCACGTTATGCGTTCTCTAGGTAATAGTTGCATAGTTCAAGTTTGAAGTCCTTTCGAAAAGAATTATAAGATGTGAATCGTAAAATTTCAAAAACATAGGTTTTAATTCAAAAAAATGAAAATACAAAAGAAACATTATACAGACACAGAAAAAACAACCGAAAGCGACGTTTTAGCCGTCAGGAAAAGTTGCAGTAAGCTTTCTATTTGTTAAAAATTGGTTGAAAATTAAGAATTTTATGTCCATTTCCAGTTGGGACTGAAACTGAACCAATCTGGAGCAAAAATCAAAGCTTTCCCTGAAGTGGGACGATTTAGACAAGACACAAGATAGCCTCTTAGAAGGTGTTATGTATGGACCATAGTATGGGAAAATGGCGATGGCGGATGGAATCCATATGAGGGCAATCAATGAAGATGTAGATTGTGAGATGAGGCGATGTAGGAATTTTAAAGCGGGGGAGGGATCCAGTGGCGTGTAAATGCTGTGAATGATATTGGTGTGGCCATGAGGAGGTTTTCGAAGATCACCATCTGCAAGATCACTCTCTAATATCTGGCTTTATATTTCTAAGTTTCGCTCCTCGCCAATCATTCTCCCAGCACTCCTTCCAGCCAGATCGGAAGCCTTGTCGGAGAGCAGGATAATAATCAGTTGATGGAAGGTGATTTTGTGAAATGGAATCCGTTCGGGAGGTACCAAGAACAGCTACAGAAAGAGGAGGCCACTCGAAACTCTCTGTCAGCGGTTCATTACAGACCATCTCTATTAGTTTTTCAGTAAAAA
>JABUQX010068878.1:30000-32500 GCA_015478945.1 Trachelipus rathkii
AAAAACATTTGTTATTTTTTTTTATTTTGTTTATTCAAACCACGTGCTCCATTAGAACAGCTGATCAAAATTTTTTTTGTAAACAATCGGTCGATTATGCCCGAAATTCGTGCTAAAACTGGATTAGCATTTCTTATCGAGCGTTAGCACAAATGCAAAATGGAAAACGGCTTCAAAAATAAATAAAAATAACAATGATGGTTTTTATTACAAAAATGATCAATATTGTGATGGAGTTTTATCGTTTGGAAGAATTAGATTCAAAGCTAATTCACTGAATGAACATTCCATCAAATCAACGAACTATATACTACGCCGCAATCTTATTGTTTACATTTTATTCGTTAGCATTTTCCTAAATTCGGTAAGCACGGGGAAAAGAGCAACCTAACAGAATTTAGGAAATTACTAACGTTTCGTTAGCATTTTACTAAATTTTTTGTGCTAAAATTGACATAATCGAACAACTTTTTAGCATTTTCCTAAATTTCGGTTTAGCGAAAATTGCAAAATCGAAAAGCCGTATAATGTGCTTTGTATCTTCTACGCAAAATTTATTTCTAAAGGTCATATTTATTTTAGTATTTATCGTGGTAAATTTTTTTTAAGGAAAATGCCTAACATTTGCTTTTCAAATATTGCCTAAATTACTTTAAAATAATTTTTAATTGTTTTGTTCTATTTATGATCATAAATAGTACTACAAAACGATTAAAAAATATATATATATATATATATATATATATATATATATATATATATATTATATATATATATATATATTATATATATATATATACAGTATATATATATATATATATATATATATATATATATTATATATATATATATATATATATATATATATAATATATTTATATATATAATATATTATATATATATATTAATATATATAATAATATATATATAATATAAACTCTATATATGTATATATATAGTATATATATATATATATATATATATATATATATATATATATATATATATATATATATATATATATATATATATATATATATATATATATATATTTTCTTTTATATGTCATGAACTTGTAATAAAACAATTTTACTTGCAGAAGTGGTGGTGAAGGTATAGGGTAGTTTTCATTATGAGGAACTGGGGCTCTAGATGAGGGAATATCTGGGTATGGAAGAGATTGCCTTCCTTTACCTTTTCCATATTTTGTAATATCCACAATGCAGAAGTAGCATTCATCATAGTGTTTCGTTGGCTCTTGCCATATTCTGAGAATAGCCAAAGGCATTGCTTTTCTTGTTCCTCTTACCCATCCTTCTAGGGTTGTTTTACAACTTCCACATATAATGAGGTGCCCAGTGCTTATCTTAGTCACTTTTACGCATACGCAAAGTTAGCCTGTTACGCTCTCCAATACTGGTTTCCTTCACAAATTTTGGTGGAAATGTGCTTAGAACTAGCATAATATCCACACACATAAAAAATGAATCTGCCAATGTTTTACACTGTCTACTTGCAATTTTATAATTTATTATATTATTACTAATATTCTAAAAATTATAAAAGATATTTAAGTTTGGTACCTCACCTTCAATATTATTGCACTAGAATGTAGTTAAACAAATATATATATATATATATATATATATATATATAATATATATATATATATATATATATTATATATATATATATAATATATATATATATATTATAAATATATATATATATATATTTATATATATTATATATATATATATATAATATATATATTATTATATATATCGGTTTTTACGCCTGAATTCCCCTAAAACATTAATTGGCAACTGAACTTCTTTACACAGCGCCAATGCCGGTAACCAACCCTACAAAATGAGAGATGCAAATAATTACTTCATGCCTTCGTACACAAAAACGGTCAATGCTAGGGAATCCGCATAAAACACTAAATAAAACACAATAAAAAAGTCAGAAGAAACAAAAAAAGATTATTTTTTGTAACATTGTGTAAATGTTGTCAAAAGTGATTGGTTTAATATTAATAGCGGAGTGAGGCAGGGATATGTTATGTCTCCTTGGTTATTCAATTTGTTTATGGATGGGGTTATGAAAGAATTAGAGATGGGTTGGCAGGAAATGATATTAGAATGATGGAGAGTGGAAGTGAGAGAGGGTGCCCTACCTATTATATGTGGATGATTTGGTTTTGTGTGGTGACTCTGAACAGAGTTTGAGAGGATTGGTAGAGAGATTTGGTAGGGTGTGTAAAAGGAAGGGTTTTGAAAGTAAACGTAGATAACAGAGTAGGTTACTGGTTGTGAGTGAGGGACCGTCCTTCAGTGTGAATAATGTTAGATGTGAGCAGCTGGAACAAGTGTCTGAGTTAAATATTTAGGGTATATGTTGGATGAGAAGGGAACGGACGATGCAGAGTGTAGTAGGAAAGTTGTGAATGCCAGGAAGGTGGCTGGTGCAATTAACTCGTTGGTGGATGTGAAAG
>JABUQX010068878.1:45000-46866 GCA_015478945.1 Trachelipus rathkii
GCAAGTGTTATTTTTAATAGCGATAGTAATAGTGGGGAATTTGTTTTTGTCACCTGTGTTTGTATTATGAAAATGTTTATCAACAAATTATTAGTGTGCGAATCCTTTTAAAACGTAATTCCTCTGAACAAAGTCAAAAATAATAAATATTTTAAGTTGCTAAAATATTAAATTAGCTAGACTTTAATCTCATAGATTTGTGGGTGGGCAGAACATTTTTATAAGTTCTGTAATGATTTTAATAGCTTAAAATATTTTTTAATAAAATTGGGAAAAAAATTTGATTGAGGAATTGGGAAGAATGTGCAAACGAATACCCAAGTAGTAGGGATACGCATCTCGTTCGAAAATGACCGCGAACTTTTTGAGACGCTTTTCCTGACCGCGACCTTTTTTTGAGCTCGAATTTTTTACCTGACCTTGACTTTTTTGGCCTTTACCTTTTTTGGGCCTTGACCTTTTTTTCGACCAACCCTTTGGTCTTCCCTGGGTCAATTTTGGCCCAAATTTTTACCTACCCTTGTCCTTTTAGGGGAAGTCGATTTTTTGAGAACCCTAATTTTTTTGAGAACCCTAATTTTTTTGAAGAACCCTGATTTTTTGAGGAACCCTAATTTTTTGAAGAACCCTTTAATTTTTTAGATCCCTCAATTTTTTGAGAACCCTAATTTTTTGAGAACCCTAATTTTTTCGGCAGCCCTAATTTTTCGGCGACCCTAATTTTTTGGCACCCTTTCGAAGAAAGGGTGCGCCAAACGGTTGCGTCAGCAACCGTTGTACGTACCCCCCTATTTTACGCCCCCCCTAATTTTTCGAGCCGTGGGCAATTTTTTGCCCACGGTAAAATTTTTGATCTTCCTTAGGGGCTTAGCCCAATTACTTTTGATGTCTTTACCTTGTTGACCAACTTGCCAGATGGCAAATGGTCAAGTTTGGCCCACGGTAATGTTGTTGGCTACCCTTTGGTCTTCCATGGGTCAATTTTTGACCCACGGATAATTTTGGATACCCTTTGGGTCTTCCATGGGTCAAGTTTGACCCACGGTTAAATTTTTGATCTCCTTTAGGGGCTTAGCCCCTATTTTTGATGTCTTTACCTTGTTTGGCCATGATATTTCGGCAAAAAATTAACGTGGGTCAAATTTGACCCACGGTAATTTTTTTGTCCCTCCTTTAGGGGCTTAGCCCTATTTTTTGATGCCTTTACCTTGTTTGACCATGATATTTCAGCCTTGCCCCTGCCATATACCATGGGTCATTTTTTGACCCACTGCTAACTTCGATGGCTTTGATGGTTCCGCAATCCACCGTAAGGATATCTAGTGAGTTCTATTAGTGTTCTATGAGTATTAGATGAGTGCCAGGTGAGTGCCAGGTGAGTGCCAAGTGAGTGCCAATGAGTGCCAATGAGTGCCAAGTGAGTGCCAATGAGTGCCAAGTGAGTGCCACATAGTGCCAAGTGAGTGCCACATAGTGCCAACTGAGTGCCACTTTTTTCAAGCCTTTTCTAGCCTCCCCTGAACCCCGAATAGCCCTAATATGGGTGTCTACCCCTAGGTAATAAGGTATGAGGAATCGATTGGTGTATATTACAATCTGCTAGAATGCTTCCTACTATGATTATATTTTTTATAACACTTATAAGCACTTACACTCTCCATTTTAGACACTTACATTAAACCAAATACACTTCACACACTCACACCCACACACAGGTACACTTACACTTACACTCACACACTCGATATTTTGACGCCTCAACATTAATGCCTCAGCATTGATGTCTCAGCATAAATGCCGCAGCATTGATGCCTCAGCATTAATGCCTCAGCATTGATGCTCCATCATAAATGCCTCAGCATTGAT